>JAOWBN010204104.1:0-14497 GCA_028565015.1 Pinguicula moranensis | reverse complement strand
GAATATAATTATTGTGAAAGTATTATGTTAGTTAAATGGTGACTTAATATGATATTATTATTTGCTGGTTGGTCACATGAATCATTTCGTGTATGAAGCAAAGCATGAGAGATCTAGATAAGTGTATTGAGATATGGCATAATATGGCCTATGTGATCGAGTGGGAGCCGTTAGATTAAATCAATTAATTAATGAATTAATTGAAGATTAATTAGGAAATGGCCACTCCTATTAATTAGGAAACAAATTTGTCTGTTTCCTAATCTCACTACTCACGTCAAGAGTGAAAACTCTCATCCTTGGTTTTCTTTATATAAGGCTCAGTGCCACTTCACAGACCTACGCAAAAAAAATACACAATTTTCATGAATATTGTTGTCTTACCATCTCAGAGGAAAATATTTGATTTGTGGCATTATACGGAAACTATGATAGCCTTCTGTTGTTCGTGTCGAAGAATCCGTACCAAAAGAGATGACGACTCTATTCATATCTACATTTTCAATAGGTACAAACTTAGATTTGTAATTATTGTACTTAAATTGATAAATATGCATAATAGGAAATCAAATACGTGAGGGCTATGAAATTTGAAGCCAGCCTAGCCGACCATGCCCAGGATTCGTCGTTGTTGTCAATAGTTTGAGTGCTATTTGTTGCGCGTATGTTTCCGGTAGTTTGATCTGTATTCAAGTCCAAGAAGGCCATACTTGTTTTTTGGGTAATTAAAGATTTCATTTCACTTTGCTAAAATCTCAACCAATCTCCAATTGATAGTCTCACCTAGGCTAGGTGTGGATCCGTGATCTGAGAACCAATTCCACAAGATCAGGCAGGGTGCTTCACTGCCTCGTAGCTAACAGTAAACTTTGTCTGATCTATAGGGCTTTACGTGTGGACGAGGTGGCCGGAACCGTCGATTAGCACGATTCCGACACCATGTTAGCTTCTCTGTCGTCCTTCCCCTTGCCTTCAATCGGCCACCACCGAGGTCGCCGCCGACGCATCCATGTCCTTCGGCACTCTCTTGCTACTTCCCTCTCTGTCAAGAACTCCGCCAAACCCGAACCGCCACCCATCAAGCCCACTTCGTGGGTTAAGCCAGACTGGTTAACCTCCCTCACCAAATCTCTCACCAAATTCGGCCCAAAAGATGACTCCAACATACCAATTGCCAGTGCGGAACTGGAGGATGTGTCGGACCTCCTCGGCGGGGCCCTCTTTCTGCCGCTGTTCAAATGGATGAACGAGTACGGACCAATTTACCGTCTTGCGGCGGGCCCACGGGATTTTGTGGTGGTCAGCGACCCCGCCATTGCGAAGCATGTATTGAGGAACTACGGCACAAAGTACGGGAAAGGGCTTGTGGCTGAGGTTTCTGAATTTTTGTTTGGCTCTGGGTTTGCCATTGCGGAGGGTTCTCTCTGGACGGTAATGGTGATCCCTGTTAAATGTGATACGGGTGTTTTTGAGGTTGGAAAACTGCTTATTAGCTGGAGTGGTTTTTGAGGTTGATAGCGTGCTTTTATAGGTGAGGCGCAGGGCTGTGGTTCCATCACTTCACAAGAAGTACTTGTCGATAATTGTTGAAAGGGTCTTTTGCAGATGTGCTGAGCAGTTGGTGGAGAAACTCAAAACCAACACGATTAATGGCGCCGCTGTGAACATGGAGGAAAACTTTTCTCAGCTTACTCTTGATGTTATCGGGCTCGCGTTGTTCAACTATAATTTTGATTCTCTACAGGCTAATAGTCCTGTTATTGATGCAGTTTACACTGCATTGAAAGAGGCAGAGCTGCGCTCTACTGATCTGCTGCCATATTGGAAGGCAGGTCATGGCTTGAGCCATTCGAAGCCCACCTGTATCTTGTAGTTCAACTGTGAGACTAAATGCTTGAATTTTGTTTCCTCCTTCTCCAGATCAATGCTTTATGTAAAGTAGTGCCAAGACAAATTAAGGCTGAAAAGGCAGTTTCTTTAATAAGGGAAACTGTAGAACAACTCATTGCCAAGTGCAAGGAGATTGTAGAAACTGAGGGCGAAAGGATAAATGAAGAGGATTATGTGAATGAAACAGATCCCAGTATTCTTCGTTTTTTGCTTGCTAGCAGAGAGGAGGTATGGAATTAAACTGGTTCTTGAACATAAAGGTCATCATATTCTTAACATCTACTTGCTCATATTTGTATCTGTTAAATGATGGAGAGTTTATTCATTTAATTTTGTTGAAGGTTACTGAAAGTCTGCCTTGCTGAAAGCATTACTAGTTTTATCCTTTTAGGTTTCAAGTTCCCAGTTAAGGGATGACCTTCTGTCTATGTTAGTTGCTGGTCATGAAACCACTGGATCAGTGTTAACTTGGACTGCATATTTGCTTAGCAAGGTGCAGTTACTTCTTTCTGGTTTTCATTTTCCTCTGCATTTGAAGTCTGAATATTTTCTTAAAAAGGTTGCACTGCTGTCGAGTAAATATCTTTACTTCTATGACATCTTAATCCCCAATCTGATTGGGTAAACAGCTGTGAGAATGATTGGCAGTCAACATAAATGGAATGATCAGATTATTCACTCCTTTTCCTTTCAAGATTGCAATATTAAGCTTAAATCAAAGATAATACTAAAATGCACCCTTGAGTAGTAAAGAATGGCTTTATATTTCTAGATTGTTGTTCTGTTACACAAAAGTTGATGAGATCTGATTTCAGGTAGCAAAGCTCATTTCCCCTGATTTGCAGCTTGAAATCTTTAGTTATTTCTTAACTGCCACATCCTTGTTCACTTATTTTATCAATTCAGGACCCCTCCTCTTTAAGAAAAGCTCAAGAAGAAGTTGACAGAGTTTTGCAGGGCAGGCTTCCTACATATGAGGACACAAAGAATCTCAAGTTCTTGACACATTGCATAATTGAATCGATGCGTCTCTATCCTCATCCACCCGTAAGTTGCCAAGTTCTTCCCGTAATTAACAGAAACCAACCCTTTTTCTTATATTAAATCATCTCCTGAATATAAAATGGCATTAGGTCCTCTTGAGAAGAGCTCGAATTGCTGATGTTCTGCCAGGGAACTACAAGGTCAATCCTGGACAAGATATCATGATTTCAGTCTACAATATTCATCACTCAGCTCAGGTATCTTTTTTTCCCAACATTTCCCAATCCCCACGAGGGGGTAAATATCACCCTTTTCTGTGGTTCTTATCCAGGTATGGGAAAGAGCTGAAGATTTTGCACCAGAAAGATTCAGTTTTGAAGGCCCTGTTCCTAATGAAACGAACACCGATTTTAAGTAGGCATCTTGTTTATTTATCATGAAGTTTTAGGGGTTGTAGTTACGACCTGAAATCCCACTGTATATCCCGATTCTATATGTATATATCTGCAGGTTCATCCCATTCAGCGGTGGGCCACGAAAATGCGTCGGTGATCAATTTGCATTACTTGAAGCCATTGTAGCCCTTGCAGTGCTTCTGCAACACCTCAGCTTTGAACTAATTCCTGGCCAAACCATTGGCATGACCACTGGAGCAACTATTCACACAACAAATGTAATTTTTGTCCTTTTGAAACTTCCAGTTTACAGATTTTACACTCTTATTGTTGGCTGAATATTTTGACTACATGTTCAAACTGCTGCAGGGCTTATACATGAAACTGTCTAAAAGGCAAATTGCACCTGTCCTTGCTGCATCAGATACCTGAAGGTGACATTGCAAAGTACTTGAGCCCACATCTGGATTGAATGTATCAATGCAGAGTAACCTTTATTTACTTCTTCCCCATGTGGGAAGTGGAAAATAGCCTTAAACTATTCTCAAACTGTGAGGGAATTAATCAATGGGATTGCATCCATTGTCATTCATTCTGGATCAATTCAAGAAGCCTGAACTTGAAAAATCTGCCGATTCGAGTTGGGATGTCGCCTTTTAAGCCAGTCAAGGCCAATGAGAAACATACCTTAACCTTACTGGCTTAATAGATGTGCCAGATCATATCATATCATATCAGGAACTTAGAAGTTAAACATGCTCGAGTAATGTTAGGTGTCCACAAGAAAAGCCTTTGAATCTAGTACAGTTTTGGTAGAACAAAATTATTTCAGTCCAATCTAGTCTCGATTCCTCCCTCTTCTCTTAGTCTTAATAAATTTGGTCCATCCAAATTTAAGAAGCAAGCAAGTGTGGGCCGGGGGCAACCGGCAACTTTCTTTGATTCAACAAACAGTAACATATGCCCGAAACATTCAATTCAATTCAATGTCGACCTAAACTCGGCATCGACAACATAAAGAAATGAAATTTCGTTTTCTCTTTCTTTTCCTGATTTATAATTGAAGAAAAAGCAAGTTTGAGTACACGAAGACTGATGTGAAGAATCTAACACATGCACAGCGACATTAGAGGTTGACAACAGTGACGGTCTAACGCTTTCATCTCTCTCCTTAGATGCCCATTCATTTACGAAATGTGGTTGCATGATAATTATTGGCACTGTAGCCAAAAGAGAATAACGCAGAGCAAGAAGTGGGAGGAGGAGGATGTTCAAGCTGCAGAGGTTAGCCAAAAGGTCATCAAGATCAAGGGAGAGATTTGATTTCCGATTCTCGAATTTTCAGGCCCTTCAGGTGCAATCCAACATCATCTATTGAGCTGTTTATTCGCGTTTGATAGACAGCTTCTGATTTAAGTGCATGCATCCATTGGTGGACATTATTGATGGTTCTGACATCTGATTGTTCTATTCTATCCATAACTTAATGTACAAGTATTCGAATTGTTACAGCTTCAGGAGACTAATTAACTTTCTGTCTGCCTCTTGGAAAGAGTTCTGATGGATCAAGACATTTTTCGGGGGTTGAGGGTCCGAATTTCAAGTTTGTGTGTTAGAGGAAAAATATGTTCATTCTGTACTACCAAAGTATTTTAGAAGTAAAATTTCTTAGTTTGGTGATGAATCTTGTGATGGTTGTTTGAGTAGCTACCTATATTTTTGTGAAGCAGGTATCAAAGAGATGGGACAGGCTCTTTGTGTCTTTGATATCCGTAGAAAAAGGGAAAATAATTGACAAACTGGACAAAGCACTTGTTAGAAATGGCAGTTGCCAATGGAGAGAGACTCTGTCTGAATCTTTCTACATTTCCAGAGATGATTCTTCAAAAGGCGACGAAGGAGGCCTTGTTAAGCTTGTCCTTACCACTGTATGATTCATGTTTGTTTCACTTCATAACAAAGAATTAAAGTATATCTTTCTCGATGCATATAATAAAAAGTGTTTATATATAGGCATCAGTTGATCATTGTTGTGATCATAATCTTCCTGTGTTATTTCAGGGATCGACAAGGTATAGCATTCTTGGAGAAGCAATTATCAATGTTGCAGAGTACGCCAGCTCAAGAACTTCAGCCAAAATTTCACTTCCCCTTAAGAAGGCCAATTATGGGACAGTTTTGGAGGTAAGGTACTTGAGGCATTTTCTTTGTGGAAGATCCCGATTTTGATGGTTGTCTCTGCTGTTCATTTTGAAATAACTTTTTGCTCTTATACAGGTGCAAGTATGGTATTGGTTAGTGATTTAGTTTCTTCATCAATTCTTACTTTGTCTATCTTGCTTTCAGCTGAATATTGAATGCCTAACACCAAGAGCAAACACCAGGTATGAGGAATCAAAATACTCAAATTCTCAGATCGTGGATCATAGGTATATGGATAGCAAATCAAATGGCTCTGAGTGTTCAACCGATAATAATGTTCGGTTTTTGTCTGAAGAACCAGCAGCCACCTCTGGCCTGGTGAACTTAGACAGTGAGGTTTTTTATCAATCCCCATGTCATTATTTGAATGTTCTGGCTTGCTGTCCAAATTGTTAAAAATGCCAACCAGTCTATATTTGCCTACAGGAAGAAAATCGGTCTGCATCTGCTTCGGTACAGAGCTTTGATTCTCCTGAAGGATATATTGGGAGGGAATATTTATCCACGAGGAATACTTCTAAAACTGAAGAAGATATTTCCCATAGCTATGGAGGCAGCCCAAGGCTTGATTACTGTTCAGTTGCAGATGAGTCTCAATGGGAGGAACGCCCTTCGGATTCAGAGATGTACTTTAGACAGGATCGCCAAGAAGATATAAATAGGCCATTCCTAGCTAGTTCTGTTCCTTCTCGGAATTTTCTTGAAGTTGCAGAAGACGTCAATGAGGAACTCAGAGCAGAAGCCAAAATGTGGGAGAGAATTGCACGGAAGCTGATGCTTGATCTTGATATATCACAAAAGGAGTTTTCTGGTATGTCAAAGAAGCAGGCAGAGTTAGAGATGGAGCTGTTAACTGCACATGCAGATCAGGAAAACGTGAAGAAAGAAATGGAAGAAGTGAAGCTGGAGTTGCAGAAGTTGCAAGAAAATTTGTCTACCAGAGAAGATCCAGTTTGTCAATCTGAGAGTATGCTTCATATTCAGAAGGCGCCTGAGAATGAAATAAAAGATGAGAAACATCTGAATGATGATTTGCAACCTAAACAAAGACAAGAATCGAATATAAATTTTCCTTTCGTTCATCAAAAGGTCGGAGAGACCATAGAACAAAATAGAGGTGAAAATGAGAATCATTCGTCCCTCAAGCTGGAGTTGGCTGATACACAAAGTTCTATAGCTAGAAGTTCCGAAGATAACAGGCCATTGTTGATACAGCAGCAGCAACTAAATGAATCAGAGAAGGAACTCCAAGCTCACATTAAATTCCTTGAGGAAGCTTTGAGGGAGAAAATTGAAGAACTGGAAAATGAACAGAAATCAAACAGCCCGGGTCTCTTCCATGTTGAAAAGGATTATATGCACAAGGTATCTATGGAAGAAGGTAAAGCAACAAAATTAGATACAAGGACACCAAGATGTGCTAAATGTAAAACTTTGCAGGTATTGGAGGAAAAACATGAAACTAATTTGGATCTCATCAAGGAAATAGAATTGTTGAGAGAAAAATTACAAGAGCTGGAGAATGATTGTGCTCAGCTTACTACTGAAAATCTTGAACTGTTATTTAAGCTAAAGGATTTTAAGAAAGGAATAAGCAGGGAAAGCCCATCATCTGATTTAAGTGGCAGTGATGAGTCTGAAGTTATCGATCCTAAGTTTCAAGTTGAAGAAGAGCTGAAGAAATCAGAAGAGAAGGTGCAGATTTTATGCTCAGAAAGTTCCAAACATATTGCTGAGATTTTTGACCAACTTGATATGTCTTTTCAACTTCTGGGGAAGCCTAGTTATGATATGCCCTATGATGAAAGTGAGACGGGTGATACGTTTCTTCATGGTTTTACTAACACAAACAAGGGAAAGCCGACTTGTAAAATGTCAGTTGAATATGTTGTTGGTGTTATGCAGGAGATGAACAAGGACGGAACTATAGCTGATGCTAAGACTAAGTTAGATAAATTGATCCTGGAATTTCAAGAACTTGAGAGATTGAAAGCCAAAACTGAAGAGTACTATGCAAATACCATGGAGGAATTGGATCACAAGAGGTCCGAGATTAATCTCATACAGGCTAATTTGATGTCAAAGGCCCAACAGAACGACATTCTCATACAGCGTCTGAGTGAATTAGAAGCAGAAGTTTCAGAACTTCAACTTGAAAAGATCAATTTAGAGCATAATACGGATCCTGCATTGATGAAAAGGATCACCTGCAATGAATACCTGGTGAATTCTGAAAATGTAGTAGCAGTCCTCCATCCTGCAGTCAACTCAGATATTTCTGATAACATTAATTTTGGAATGAACACAGAAGAGAGAGAAAGGCACGAATTGAACAAATCCTTGCCAGGCGTACAGGAAGAAAATATGTATTTGAGGGAGTGCATCTCTGGTTTGGAAACTCAGGTAAGACTACTTGATGATGAGAAGGAATTTTGTCTGCATGGAACTGATGTTCTCAGATCTGTTTGTCTGAGTTTCCAAGATGAGGTCACGAAACTGAAACTGAAACTGGAAACAGAAATCCAAATATTGGGCCTCAAGCAAATACTGGAAGATATGCTTGAACAATGGTTAGGATTTGATGGAGAAAGCAGGCATCTTAAAGGAGAGATTGAGGTATTACAGTTATCTGCTGTTGGTTCCAGGCAGGAAACTACGCGGGATAACCAAGAATTGCATGAAAACTATTCAGCACTGGCAACCCAACTAAGAAAATCAAGGGGGTCCTTGTCTGATTGTGCCATAAAGGTTGAGTTCTTAGATGGTCATCTCACTTCAGTGCTAGAGGATTTTGCCGTGAGAGAGAATGGATTCAAGTCGGATATTGATGCACTCATTCTGGAAAACAGCCAGCAAAATGAGAAACTTGTTCTGCTGGAAACTTTGCATCAAGCATTCTTAGATAAGGCAGAAGAGTTTGAGAAAGGGGTGGAACATCTTGCCCAACTAATTGATGCCCATAAGGATAAGCAAAGAATTTCTTTAGAAGCTTGTCATGAAGTTTCACTTTTATTAGCTGACAAAGCCAGGCTGAAAGCTTCACTTCATGAATCTGAATTGAAAGTTCGAGACTTGATGATTCAGATTGCTGCTTCCATACAAAGTCATGAGAGACTGATGTTTGATCAGGAAAGAACTCTTAAACTCTTGGCAAGTTACAAAAAGAGTGAAGAAAAAATGAAAAGCGACGTTAATGAACTTGAAGTGAAGCTTACTATGTCCAGATTTGAAAGCCAAGAGCTAACCAAAGACATGGGCGTTTTGATGACTCAGTTGCATAATATATCATGTCTTCACGACGAGATCCCAGGGCTAAAACGAGAGCTCGAGGAATGCAAGCTTGATAAAGGTATACTGGAGCTAGAATTGCATACGGTCTCTGAAGCTTACAAAAACCTGAAGGAGGAGAAGGTCTTGTTCAACGAAAATATATCCGCATTTCAGGATGCCATGCCGGAGTTTGAAGGAAGGAAATGGGATAAAGTAGCACCGGAAGGAAAGCTTGTGCAAATGGAGAAGGAGTTGGCTGATGGAGAGATCCTCCGCAGTCAGATTGGTGGTCAAGAGGTGAGCCTTCTTTCTCTGCATTCATTTCTTTTTCAGTAACCTACTTAAAGCAATTTCTCTTTCCTTATCCAGGTTGCGCATTGTCATGATTTTCATAATGAATGCCCTCTTACTGCAAGTGTGGATCCGATGACAGAGAAACAGTTGCTTGATAATGAATTTTGTCAGGGACCATATATCACTAATGAAAGGTGTGTCATGCAAATTGCAAGGGACTCTGATAGTTTACATCATTCGAATGCCTATTGCCTTGTATATAGATTTCTCAAAACACCTCATTTGTTCTTGATGAACTCTTTTTGCAGTCACACTTGTGTTAGCCAAAACCCTGTTCCTTTCGGTAAATCAGTGGCAAGAGAAAGGTATGAAAGAACAAAGTCCTCACTCGAAACCGAGCTACACGCCCTTCGGGAGCGCTATCTTGAAATGAGTCTTAAGTACGCTGAGGTTGAGGCCCAACGTGAGGATCTTGTGATGAAGCTCAAGGAAACCAGAGTTGCAAGGAGGTGGTTCTTGTGATAATACCAATACTTGACTAAAGAGTAAAGATCTCTGCGAGACGCCGAGGCCCATTACTTTTTGCCATGAAAGACCATCGTTATCGAAGTTCTAACAGAAAAATAATACTCGAGAAATTGTAGAGTAGGAGTAGAAATTGGTTACTGATATTGTTGTTGCTAAATGCGGTAATGACTGTAACGATAACGGTTAAAGTTTTAGAATCCACTAACATAATGGTAGCGGTTTATGATCATTTTTAAGTTGCAATAACGATAATGGATTTTCGCCATTCCGCCTATATATTATATGATAAAATAGCAAATTTTTGCTGCAGTCATTATCGTTACCTAGGTAACGGAATAACAGTAACGAAATTAGGGGTGAGCAAATGGTAACGGTATTACCGTTACCGTACCATTTTTTAACGGTAATGGTTTTTCATTATCGATACCGTACCAGAATATCGGAAAATTGTATTGTTACGGTATTACGGTAAACGGTACGGTAACGGTATTTTACCGTTATCATCATTATTTTATTTTATTTTTATTTTTTGCTATTTTTTTAATGTATCTAATATGAATTATGATAACTATTTATATATATTTTTTCTTATACGTTCAAAGAGCATTAAAAATTATTTAAATTTTATTGCATTATTCTTTTATTTAAAAAAAATTGACAATATAACATTTATTATTTTATTTTAAATTAATTTTAAAAAACTTATAACACCGTAGTTCGTACAAATATGATAAAAACACGATCAAACAATAAACACCATAAATAAGTTTAAATAAGTGCCAACAATTCAACATTACCACATCAAGTATCAAGCAATGGACAACATAAACAAGTTCAATTTCTGTTCAATGAACAGTGAACCCTAATTCCTAAGAGAAAAACGTTTTCACGTTAAAGACAACAATGAAAAGTTTTCGAAATTTTTTCATTGTTTTATCCGAAAGAATAACTGAATAAGAAGTTTTTAGTTTAAAGACATTTTTCTAAATAAAAAACGGTAAACGATTTTTATCGTTTTGATAATGGTAAAAACCATTACCGTACCGTTTTTTAACGGTAATTAAAAATAAATACCGTTATCGTTCTGTATTACCGTAAAACCGTTAAAATACGATAAACGGTAACGGTTACCATCATTAAATAGTATTAGCATTTACCTTCGATAATTTTGTTCACCCCTAAACGAAATAGACAATGGTGGTTGCGGTAATGGATCCACCACCTCCATCCATTACCTTAGCGGTAACGATAACGGATAAGGCTATTTTATCACCACTATTATCGTTATCAACACTTAAGGAGCTTTTATTTTTCAAAAAATACTTCAACGCAGAGAAAGCAGTAAAAAATAATTTATCAAAGAATTGAAAAAATAGTTAAAAACAGCTTCACCCAAACTATTCAATTCAAAAAGGACTTGGGATTTACTTACAAAAAAAAAGGTCTTGGGATTTGCAACGAAACGACGAGGAAAAATTGGTATTTAATTATCTTATTTAGACCATGATAAATCACTGAATTTTATTAAATTAAAAAACACTGTTAGATGTTTTCTTAAAAAATATAATTACAGTGTTAATTTTCCTTTTTCTTTTATTAATTTTTTAGTGCATCTATCTATCTATGTGGCACTGGCAATGGGATATGGTCGCAAATAGTGATCGGCACCCGCACCGACCGTAGCACCAACTGTTGGGAAAAAAATGGACGGTGCGGGATTGCCCCGCTTTAGAAAATGGGTGTTACGGTGTAAACTATTTTACACCGTTTTACACAGTTTTTGCACCGTTTGCACTATTTTCTAAAATGGCCTGGTGCCCTGGTAACTATCCGGATGTGCAAATGATAAACCTTAGTACACAAGTATGATCTGAAGTCTGAACACAGCTTTAGCAGAAAAATGAGTGTACAAAAACACATAGGGACCGTTTGGTAGCCGGATTCTAATAATCCAGATTTGCGAATTACTTAGGGTTTAATCGGGATTACTTTTTTTGTCCCTTGTTTGGTATTAACATGTCGGGATTACCAGTTTGGGATTAAGTTATTTGGTATTTGCGTTTGAAACCGTCGATTACACTGAAACGGGATAACAAC
The DNA here is from genome assembly GCA_028565015.1 of Pinguicula moranensis. NCBI lineage: Eukaryota > Viridiplantae > Streptophyta > Magnoliopsida > Lamiales > Lentibulariaceae > Pinguicula > Pinguicula moranensis. The sequence continues at coordinate 2,837 of JAOWBN010204104.1, read as the reverse complement.
CTGTCGTTTTACGAAAATGGCCCCCAAACGCTAGCCCCTTTTGCTGCCGTCGACCCATGCGAGTTTCGACGTGATTCCGCCTCCCCTGCCGTCTCCTAGTTGCAACCAGTGATCACAAACCTGACGTCGGTGATTCCGCCGGCCCCGACACGGTGGATTCTCCGTCGCCGTAGTCGAAACCGCTGTGCGCCGCCATACAACGTTGCAAAAACGATGGCCCAGCGCGGGCAAAAATCAATCCACCCGTGGGTTTACGAATCCTACCGTCAGAAAATGTTGAAAGCGGTGGAGGAGCTGAGGAGGACGATGTCGGAATAGGGTGACAGACGGCGGGGGCGATTTCCGACGGAGGAGAAGGGTCGAAAACGATTGGCAGAAAAAATCAAAAATGAGAGAGAAAAGCTTTTTTATACTGGTTTTCTGTAAATGTTTTGGGTTAAAAGGGCAAATTTGTCATTTCAAAGTCCGAGTCGAAGCGGGATTTGATAAACCCTGCATGAAAAGCGGACAAAAAATGTCGGGTTGTCCACCTGTTGTCCCTGCCCAACGAGTTATCCCGCGGGCAGGGAAGAGGGCAGACGGGGCACCAAACACGGGTTTACGTGAAATAACACAGCGAAGTCTGACTGTATCCGTCTTCAAACAGGGTACCAAACGGACCCATAATTTGCCATTTTCTTAGGTAAATTCCAAGATCAAAGCATAGAGCCTAAGTACAATTTCTGATGCCAATGAATTCTAATATTCCACAATCCACGGAAATAATCATAGCATGACAAAGCCAACATAAGAATAAGCACGGTTCAACTCTCCAAAGCCATGAACTCCACATTCATCACTTTGATTCCAAAAGTGGACAATCCGGTTCAACTCGATCAATATAGACCAATATTTTTTATTGGTTGTGGTTATAAGGTATCCAAGCTTCTTGCTAATCGGTTGAAGACAGTTATGCACAAATTGATAGCTACAAATCAAACGGCTTTTATACGAGGAAAGCAAATTCTAGATGGGATCCTCGTTGCAAATGAGATCATACACTCCGTGTAGAAATTTAAAAAGGCTACGGTGCTCCTCAAGGTAGATTTCAACAAAGCCTTTGACATGGTAGATTGGAACTTCTTATTGCTAATGATGCGGAAAATGGGTTTTTGCCAAGTCTGGACAACATGGATCATGGAATGCATTAGTTCTGCTCATGCCGCAGTTATGATAAACAAAAGCAGTTCCGGGGAGTTCAAAATTTCGAGAGGAAGGCAAGGGGATCCCCTTTCCCCTTTCCTTTTTCTGATATTTACAGAATGTTTAAGTTTGCTTATAAACAAAGCAGTGGAGATTCAAAGATTCACAGGTACAAAAGTGGGTTCATTCAGAATTACGCACCTCCAATATGCTGATGATTTGCTTCTTATTGGATCGGGGACACGGGAAAATTTGTTCGCCATGAAAGGCATTCTGAGGGCTTTCGAACTCATATCAGGCCTACAAGTCAATTTTATGAAGAGCAGATTATATGGGCTAAACCTCTATGCTGATGCAGTAGCAGAATTCACTAATCTCTTGAGATGTCAATCTGCCTTCTTACCATTCATATATCTGGGAATGCCTATAGGAGGTAATCCAAGAAGAATCTCTATGTGGAATCCGGCTATTAATGTCATCAACAACAAAATACATAGATGGGAAAATAAATTTCTCTCAATGTCAGGTAGATTGACTCTCATCAAGTCAGTACTGTCAAGTCTCACTGTTTATTATCTATCTTTTTTCTTTGCTCCTTCATGCGTGATTAGATTAATCAACTCCATGCTGAGTAATTTTTTATGGAAATAAAAGGCAGGAAACTCCCGCCCAATCCATTGGGTAAACTTGCGTGCTATATGCCGAGAATACAAGGTTGGAGGGCTTGCTGTCAGAAATATCAAACTGATGAACCAAGCGTTATTGGCTAAGTGATTGTGGCGTCTTCGTACAGAGGAGGATAGTTTGTGGAGCAGGGTAATTAAAACAAAGTATATCCATCTATCTGATCATCTAAGCAGTTTGCATCTTATAACAATGCCAGACAACGTTTCTCGATATTGGGGAGACATTTGGAAGAACTCATAGAGTAGCTGGTTTAATACTCGAATAAAATTGGAGGTAAATGCAGGAGACAAAGCACTTTTGGGGAGATATAATTGGACTGAGGAAGGAAGTCTTGCACTGAAATATCCGCAACTCTACCGAGTCAGTACTCTGTAACATGCCAAAGTGAGCGACACTTCTCTACCTATTCAGGGAAGAAGATACTGGAATTTGACTTTTTGAAGACCCCTAAGATCAAGAGAACATGACAGCTTACAGGAACTTATCTCACATTTACACCCATTCAGTACAATCTCAGAAGGTCAAGATGTCTGGAGGCAGACACACGACGAGTCCGGACAGTTCTCGATTTCCACAACTTACTACGCATTGAGAGACTCTGTAAGTAACTTCATAGAGAATGACCTCATCCAAACGCAGGCCTGGGGAAAATTGGTACCCAAACGAGGTCAATTATTCTCATGGAAACTTTTCAAAATCGTATTCCGACAGTAGACAACCTAATCAAGCGGGGTGTACAGATAAGAATTGGCGAGCAACCCTTATATGAATCCTTGCCGAACTTGTGGCGAAACCCCGCACCAATTCAAGATTCAAAAACTAGATTTGAAAAGAACAAATTTGTTGTGCTTTCGTCTTAAGACAACTTGTGTCAACCAACGAGAAGTCACGAAAATTGTAATCGAGAACGCCACCAAATAACCCCCTGAAGATAACCAATGTATCAACCAAGAATTAAGGATAAGTTC
>JAOWBN010204094.1:0-14498 GCA_028565015.1 Pinguicula moranensis | reverse complement strand
ACAAAGAGTTGTGATGATGGGACCACTCTAATTAAAGTTATCAATACTAAACATCCCTAACCATAGTATTAGTGAGATAAAGCATCACTAATACGGACATGTTAGCATGTTGTTAGCCAATTCCTTTTGAATGAAATAGTTAATCTCATCAACTAGTGTGTAGTGACACTTAAGCTAGAAACATGAATGCTTGTAGTTGACAAGTACATCGAATTGACCCGCATAGAGATCACCATAATATCAATGGATGATGCTCTAAAGAATAGTGGGTATAAGTGATCCTTAGACTTGAGATCACCATATAGAGATTGTGAGTATGGATGTCATTCATTGCTTCTATTCAGAGTTACACCGTAAATGGGTACGATGGGTAGTCTTGGGAATAGTTTGAAGTACGAAAAAATTATGAGTGATCAATAAAGGATTAACCGCTCCTAAAATGTTAGGAGAAGATATTCCTATGACCACTTGTAAGAAGTCATATTAGCCTTTGCAAAGCACATGTTTAATTAGAAAGAATTTCTAATTAGAACTTAATGATCATGACTTCCAGTACAATGAGGGTGATAAATAACCTCAATATACGAGATTAGGAATATGTTATTGATAAAAGGATATCAAAACTAATTCTTGAAAGGATAGTCTCCTTTTATGATTATTTTCAATGCTTGGAGGCCATGATATCTTGCTAGAGGTCACTCATGGTTTATGGACTAAAATTAAACAATAATGAATTAAAAGTGTTTAATTAATTAATAATAATTTGATTATGTTAATTATAAGTCCATTGCCAAGTTATTGAGAACTTATAGGGTCACACACATTAACATCATTTTCTTGAGGGGTCAAAGTGTGATTAAGGTAAAGTATAGGGTCCAAATTAAAGTTTTTTTGAAACTTCAAGGACTTGTATGACATTATGGGATTATAGATACATGCTATACAGGACCTCACTTGTGTATAGGTGTATAGAAACCTCATGGAGAAGGATTTTACAACAACATGGCATATAAGCATGAAGTGTCAATTGTTGCAACGCATGTAAAGTCATAGTTAAATGTTATTCTTTAGCTACAACATGTGTTGACATCTTAGACTCAAGACCACCTATATAAATACCTTAATATTATCACAAATATATGGAGTTGGTCGATCTTTAAGGCCTTGAAAAATTGTTGAGAAGTTCAATATCTTTGTTGCATTCTCTACATGAGAAAGACTTGGAATTTTTGGGCAAAACCTTGAACAAGTTTTCTTCTCTTTTCTAAGGCTTAAAGATTGGAGCTAGCACTCCTTTATACACATATAAGTACTTAGAGTGTATAAACCTCAAGGAAAGTGGTGGTGTGGAATACTCTAGAGGGTGGATACTTGAACACCTCAACGGAAGGAACTTTCTTGCATGAATTAGTGATTCTACAAGAGACTTAAAGGTTTGATCTAGCACTACTTTATACACATATAAGTTATACACTTACAGTGTATAAAGCTCAAGGGAAGTGGTGGTGTGGACTATTCTAGAGGATGAACACTTGAACACCTCAACGGAAGGAGCTTTCTTGCATGAATTAGTGATTCTATAAGAGGTAAACAAATTCTTTCTCCATTGTACCATCAAGTTGTGTAAATTAGCAAAGATTTTTGGTCAAAAGATCTCTGAAATTTTTGCATCCATTAGATCTAGACCATTCTGACATTTGCGGACCCATGAGAATGAAAGCACGCTATGGGGCTTCTTATTTCATCACCTTCATAGGCGACTACTCACATTTTGGACACGTGTATCTATAGTCTAATCACCACGAAGCACATGATGTGTTCAAGTGCTACGTAGCAAAAGTAAACCCCAGTTAGATTGAAAAGTTAAGATTTTGCGAAATGACCGCAATCATGAATACATTTCTGATATATTCAATGGGTATTGTGATAAAAATGGCATAGTAAGGAAACTTACCATTCCTTTTATCCCACAGCAAAACGGTATTGCGGAACGTAGGAACACACTCTACTTGATATGGTTCGGTCTATGATGGCACAAGCCAACCTATCCATTAACTTTTGGGGAGATGCATTGATTATGGCTACATACATCCTCAATAGAGTATCAAGTAAGAGTGTATTCACCACTCCATATAAGTTATAGAATGGAAAGAAGCTAATCTGGGATCATATGCAACCATGGGGTTTGGCGGGCCATTGCACAACCAAACCCATCAGCATGGTAAACTTGATCCAAGAGCAACCAAGAGGGTGTTTATTCGATACCCTGAACATACAAAAGGATATGTGATGCTTGGCGAACACTCGAATTGGAGCATGACTGAAATTGACAGTTGCATTGTCAAATTTCTAGAGGATTAGTTCCCAACTATCGGAGAAATAAAATAGAACGGTCAGTTGTATGAGTTGCAACAAGACTTGTCACCATCTCTTAGTGTGGGAGAGAGTTTTCACCAAACCACCCGGAATAGTGAAATCCCACCTATTAAAGGTGGGAACTTGCCAAATGAGGGTCAACATGAAAGATAGGTAAGTCCTCAACCTTTCCTACCTATGAACGAGATTGGTTCTCAAATTTAAGGCAATGACGATGTGACAACTAGCCAACAAACCCTAGGGTTAGTGGGAGCGGCCCCTCCCACACTATCAGTCCCACGAGCCAAAGGGCCAGTGGGAGTCAACTCTAGGCAAGTAGAAGATCATGTTATTCAAAAGAGTGAACACAGAAGAACTCCTCGATGATATTTTCAGATCGAGGAAAACGTATTCTTCTGCGCTCCTTTGAAAATAGAAGAGTCCACCTCTTATAACGAGGCTATGGACTCATCTGATTGAGAAAAATGGCTAAGTGCCATGAGAGATGAAATGCACTTGATGCAAACAAATGAGGTTTGTGAACTTGTTGATTTTACACATCGTCGAAAATCGATTGGATGCACTTGGGTATTCAAGGTTAAGTATGGTGCGGATGGATCAATTGACAATTTCAAAGTCCGACTCGTGGCAAAAGGTTTTTCCCAAATCAAGGATATAAACTATGAAGAGACATTTTCTCCTGTGGTGAGAATTGCCTCTATTCGCCTACTTCTAGCCCTGGTTACCCATTTGAATCTCGAGTTATTCCAAATGGAAGTAAAGACCGCATTCCTAATGGAACACTTGAGGAAGAGATCTATATGGGTTCGTCTCAGCATGGCAAGATGACAAGGTATGCCATCTTAAAAGATCCATATATGGTCTTAAACACTCTTCCAGATTGTGATACTTCAAATTTCATGAAGCCATTACTTCGTATGACTTTACCAAGATAGATGAAGACTACTACGTGTATGTTCTAAGGACAAAGGAAAGAAGAATGTTTCTCTCCTTGTATGTCGACAACATACTACTGACTGATTGTCTATAAACAACATGGGAATGATCAACGCCACCAAATAGTGGTTATTCTCCGTTTTCGAAATGAAGGATATGGGTGAAGTTAGGTATGTCATAGGCGTAGAGATATGCAAAAATCATTCTAAGAGAATGTTGGGTTTGTCCTAACAAGCATATATACAAAACAAATCTTAGAGCAATTCAGGATGCGTTACTCTAAACCCGTTGATATTCCTATTAATAAGGGTCTGACACTAAGCATCAACCAATACCCAAAAACAGATAAAGAAAAGGAAGAACTGAGCAATGTTCCATATGCAAGCACTATAGGGAGTTTGATGTACGCTATGTTATATACACGACCGAACATCTGCTTCGCGGTTGGGCTGGTGAGCCATTAACAAAGTAACCCGGGTCCTGCTCATTGAAAATCAATCAAGAGGATCTTTCATTACCTTCATGGAACGGCTGATGTAGTTCTATGCTATAAAGGGGGAGACCTGCGTTTGAGGGGTTTACATGGGGGAAGTGATTTGGATGAGTCCAAGTCAACCTCTGGATATGTCTTCATCCTTGGTGGAAGAGCCATATCTTGGTGCAGCAAGAACCAAAGTTGTACACTTTGTCAACTATGCAAGTAGAATATGTCGCATGCAAACGTAGCAGTGCAAGAGGCACTTTAGCTTAGAAGTTTTTCTACAGTACCTCAATTTGATTTCAAGGCTCGATGATCCTTTAGAAATGAAATACGACAATACTACAATGATTCAGTTTGCTAAGGATCCAAAATTCCATAGGAAGACAAAGCACATCTAGAGACGCTACCACTCTTGTTCGAGATGCTATCAACAAAGTGGATATAAGTATCAAGTATATTTTTATTGACAAGATGATTGCCGATCAAATGACCAAACCCATTCCTAGAGATGTGTTTAGAGCTCATGTCATGAGTATAGGATTGCGTAGGGTTTGACCACATCTTGTGAATGATAAGGATATGTTTTTATAACAATTGATTATTAAATAAAATTGACGTTTTCTTTCATTTGAACAATACTCTCGTGTATGAAATCAATTAATAAGGCACAATAAATCACAAAACGTTTAGTGATTGGCCCAATTACACGAAAAATCGTCCTTATGCTTAGGGTCAATTATATAATTATACGTTAATTACTAAACCCTAATTCCTCCCTATAAATAGGACGTTCAGTATGCCTATTTACACACTCCATAATTCTTATTATCATGTGTTAAGACCCAGAAACATTTATACAGTTTTTCTCGAATTGCCGTCTTATCATCTGTGAAGGCGGAGATCTGAGTACGTGGATTATAAGGAGAATCTGGTAGACTGTTGTTCATTGTCGTGATATAATCAACCAGAATATTACGATTCTATATGCTTCTACATTAAAAGTATGATTCGTTCATATTTAGTTTAACTATTAGATCTGTTCTAATTAGATCTACAAGGGATGTACTATTGATTGATGGCAAATAGCAGGTTCTGGTTCTTGTTCCGTGGGGATGCAAAGACGATGATGCTCTAAATGAGGATTGGAGCCTTTTTTTAGAGATGCCATAAGTTTCCTTCTTAGCATTTCTATGTTTTAACTCTTCTCTAATGAGTCAAATAGTACGCAGTAATCCACTGCTAAAAAAAAACTGAAAAACAAATTCATCAGGAAGACCAAATATTGAAGTACAAAAAACTTTCAATCTCATCAAACAATTCTACGAAAACTTCAGACAAAAAAACATTGAATTTGTTGAACTCTCGTTCTGCAGCACCTGCACAATGTCCAGCTCAGCAATCACCAACTTTGCCAGCTCAACAATCCAGAAAGAGTTTAAATCAGAAGATCTCAACACATGGATTTCCACTCTGTACAGTTGGATTTTGCCTAATCCAACAGTGTTCTTTAGAGTAGCATTTTAGTTTAATTGTTACGTTTCTTATAAGTTAAAACGTGAGTAAGTGACAGTCGTGATTGTAACTACAAGAGGAACAATTCAATTCCTTTTTCTTGTAATGAAGAACATGGAGATGCCCTAGTTATTTTACTATGTTTTTCTTCCATTCAAACTGCATTGATTTCCACATAATTCTTGTTGCATCAACAAGTTAAGATGGTATTAGAGAATGAGTAGATCTTTTGTTGATTTCTGCATCGAATTATCCAAAAAATTGACCTGTAGAGGTGATTGGCAAAGCTACGAGAGAGATGGAGTTGCAGGAACAACAACGCCATGCTCGCGAACAATCAGACTTGATTGATGACCAACTGATGGTCCATGGTTATGTTAGTCTCGGAATACAGCTGGTAACTATTTTTTTGAATGAATCTAACTACCTCATCTAGTAAAGTGCGATGATTTCCACACTAGAAGCTAAGATGAAGTTAGGCTTTGTTAACGGGACTCTGGCAAAGACAGGAGAAGCGTTTCTGAAATGGAAACGTGCTAATAGCTTGGTGTACTCCTGGATAAGCGATGGTGCTAGAACTTATGAAGCAATTTGTATTCGTGCATGATGCACAAAAATTGTGGCTAATTTTGGAAAACTTATTTGGTACAACGAATCTCCCTCATCTGTTTGAGTTGAAGAGATATGTTGCGTTGCTCAAATAAGGCAATGCTACTGTATCTGAGCACTATGGAAAATTAAAGCAGATTTGGGATCAATTTGATCAACTAAGACCTCCACCACACATAGATGGAAGTTTGGTGAATTGTGAAATAAAACATGCAAATGAAGATCGGGTCATGGAATTCTCGATGATATTGAATGAAATATATGGCCCAGAAAGGAGTCAGATCATAAACATGGAACCTCTGCTAGGGATTGAGAAGGTCTACAATATGATAACTACTGCTGAAAAACACTGAAGAGTGAGCACAAATATGATTGCAGGAACTGATGCGATAAATGCAATTTTGCTTGTCAAAAACATGAACTAGAAAAAGGATGCACGAATTTATGGTGCAGGGAAGCAGAAAGGAGGAGACAAAAAGGTGTTTAAGAGTCATCTAAAGAGTACTCATTGCACAAAATCTAGCCATACAGTTGAAAATTGTTTCCAGCTCCAGGGATATCCTGATTAGTGGGGAAAAGAGTCCAATGTGGCAAATCTGGTTGAATCATCAGAAGGAGGGGATGGAAATATCACACCATTGGGCTTTCATGTTTAAGGAACATGAAACATCTATGAAGTACTTAATAATCTGCTGCATGAAATTGATAAGCTGACAAAGGGAAAAGCATTAGCAAGCTCCTCAGACCGCCCTCTTGTCAATCTGGCACACTATGGCAATTTTGCAAGTACAAATGTTTATAATGTACTTAAATCAATTGAAGAAGGTGATATTATAAGAAGTGACTGGATTATATAGAAACTGGTGCCACAAATCATATGTTGATACGTCAGTGATGTTCAATGTCTACATTTTTAGCACCATGACCCCTGTTTGGCTGCCGAATGACAGCATTAAATCTGTGATATGTCAGGGTGATTGTCAAATCTCTTATTCATTGGTTTTGAAGTCATGCTTATATGTCCCTAGTTTCAAATATAATTTGTTGTCTAAGTACTCGGTTGTTGGGAGGCAATTCTTGCTTGAATACTGTATGTTGCAGAACCTTAAGTCAGATTATAGTTGTGTGGAGGGTGAAGAAGGAGCTTTACATCATTAATGCAACTTCTTTTCATTCAGAAGAAATCTTGAAGGCACAAGACGCATATTTTTCCTACTTGTTGCCATCAAGGATACCTAATGAGAATTTTGTAGGGCAGACTGTTTTTAGCAATGTTCATAATGCAATGCATCTCATTGTTTTGCATAACAGGATGGGACATCCTTCGTTTGATGTAACGAAACATTTGAACTTTATCAAGCATGATTCTGAAGTAACTGAGTGTATTCGTGGTTGTGATATATGTCCTTTAGCCAAACAAAGTAGACTTTTGTTTACTAACAGTGAGCAGAGTTCAGCAGAATGTTTTGACTTGATTCATGTTGATGTCTGAGGGCCATATAAGAGGCCATCACTCAGCAATTGCAGGTATTTTCTTATTGTAGTTGATGATAAAAGTATGTGTACAAGGACCCTTTTTTCCGGTTTAAGGATGAGGTCAATTAGCTGCTTGAGAATTTTATCAAGATGATTATAACACAATTTCATAAATGAGTTAAGATTGTGAAAACTGCTAATGGGATTGAGTTCGTAAACTCACAATGTATAGAAATATTTAACAATTTGGGTATAATTCACCAAAGGAGTTGTCCATACACAACACAACGAAATAGAGTGGTGGAAAAGAAGCACAAATCACTTTTGCAAGTTGTTAGGGCTTTGTTATTTCAATCCAAATTGTCAAAGAGATTTTGGGATGAATTTATACTTACTGCCACATATTTGATCAATAGATGGCCGAGCAAAATATTGAACTAGAGTTCACCCTATGCAGTCTTATATAACAAATAGCCTAATCTTGGTAATTTGAGATGTTTTGGTTGCTTGTGCTTTGCAATGAATAATAGTCCTAGTAAGGAAAATTTCGATAATCGAGTCCTGAAGGGTTTATTTGTTTGATATTCAGCAGGACAAAAAGGATACAAGGTGTATTTGTTTGATTCATGCAAGATTATCATATCTAGGGATGCGTTTCATCAGCAAAAATCTCCTTCCTTGTCTGAATCAGTTGATTCTCTGCTTTTACCTTGCTTTGAATCTAAAAGGAGTGATGATCTCGAAAATTTTGATCAGGGGCCTCAGAACCAATCCAAATATATCAACTGACTATTGCTGACTATTGCTGACTCTGATTTCCCTGCAGATACACAGTCTAAGTTACCAGTTGATGACACACCAACAGAGCATGTGGATGTCCTACATGTTCAATCACAAGTTCGGCATAGTTAGAGACAGGCTAACCCACCAACGTGGATGGAGGATTTCCACACCTCTTTCAACTGTGGTGAGAATTCATTCGATGAGGTAAATCCTTCAGATTCTACCTGTTCTTTCACCCATACATACTGTGTGCATACACTACTAATCTGTCCACTATTGTTGAGTTTAAACATTACAATCAAGCACATAATAATCAACGATGGAATGAAGCAATGGAACAAGAATTACGAGCACTGGAGAATAATCAGACATGGGAAGTAACAGATTTGTCTGAAGGTAAGAAAGCAATAGGATGCAAATTGGTGTATAGGATGAAATGCAAACCAGATGGTATGGTGGATAGGTATAAAGCGAGGCTCGTAGCCAAAGGATACACCCAAGTTGAAGGAGATGATTATGATGAAATATTTAACCTTGTGGCTAAGGCAGTGACAGTACATTTACTATTTGTTGTTTTAGCTTCTAATTCCTTAATTGTTCATCAATTAGATGTGAATAATGCCTTTCTTCACGGCCAGCTTGATGAAGAAATGTTTATGTACCCTCCACGGGGTTATTTGGGAGCTAATAAAGGACAAGTTTGCAGGTTAAAGAAATCACTTTGTGTCCTCAAACAGGCCTCATGGCAGTGGAATCTCATCTTAACTGAAAAGTTACAAGACTATGGTTTTTAGCAATCCTATCATGATCCATGCTTGTTTACACTACACAAATCTCAGCTTCACCTATTCCTTCTTGTTTATGTAGATGACGTGCTGATCACAGGCACATCAAAATTTGAATTTAAGCAAGCTAAATAATTTCTAGATTATGCTTTCACCTTCAAAAACTTGGGATCAACCAAGTACTTCCAGGGCATGGAAATTGCTCGTTCTAGTTCTGGTATCTACATCAGTCAGCATAAGTATATCAAAAGACTTGCTAAATAATGCTAGATGCTCGGATTTTGTTCCTGCCTCCACTCCACTGCCTTCTGGTTTAAGATTTGAGACTAATGATAAGGATGATTCCCCTGTTTATCACAATCCAAAAAAGTATAGAATGCCAGTTGGAAGACTTTTACACTTGAATGATATATGCCCAAACTTGACTTATGATGTGCAACATCTAAGTCAATTTGTTCCCAAACCCAGGGATTCTCACTAGAAAGCAGCACAACATGTGCTCAAATATTTGGCAAGCCACATTACCCTTGGCCTTTTCTATGCAAGCAACAGTCCACTACATCTCACAAATTCCAGTGATGCTGATTGGGGTAGCTGTATGGCTACCAGACACTTCTTGACTGGCTACTGCATCTTTTTAGGTTCAAGTCTGATATCCTGGAAGACCAAGAAGCAATCCACCATTTCTTGTTCATCGGTTGAAGCGAAATATAGGGCCATGGCTACCACTGTCCGAGAACTACAGTGACTTTCTTATATACTTTGGGACTTCCACGTTCAACCTCATCTTCCAATCTCTTTTAATGTGACAACCGTGCAACCATTGACATCACTGTGAACCCCCTTGTTAGTGTTATGTCCTAAGGCCAATCACATCAGGCCTATGTATTGGCATTTTAATGTTGTATATATGATTGTAGCAACCCTCACTACTTCTTTATTTATAACATATAAAATAGTGAAGCCTAGCGTTGGTAACTTAGAGTATATCACAAACAGTTGTGATGATGAGACCATTCTAATTAAAGTTATCAATACTAAATGTCCCTAACCATAGTATTAGTGAGATAAGGCATCATTAATACGGATAGGTTAGCATGTTCTCAGCCAATTCCTTTTGAAGGAAATAGTTGATCTCATCAACTATAGTGTAATGACTATCCGATAGAATATCGCCTGCGAGCTCCATGTGTTTTTTCAGCTCCTGTATTCTCTTCATGATTGTATAACTGAAATTTTCACGTAGACAAATCAGAGATCTTGCAAGATTTCTTGCAGCGGCAAACATTATGGTTTAGCGTTGTTTGTTTTGCTTAGGGGTGTTATTTTGTGTGTATATATACAAAAGAGATCCTAAAGTTCGAATTTGTTTTCACTAAAACTGCCTCCGGGCGGGTGTGGCGTGTAGTTTATGTTTTAGGAGGACATGCATAATTTCTTTAAACTGTTTGGGCTATAGGATATGTTTACATCCCCATGAGAATGAACAAGCATAATCAAATATACAGTGCCAGTTGAATTGAACGGATTGTTAGTATTAGTGGGCACTTATCGGCGCCACACAGGCCCACTCAAATCTCTGATGCATGTGGGAGGCAGCAATTTATTTGACTAAAATTACTATTTAGTTTATATGTTCCAAATTTTGGCAACATTGTTAAAATGTAGGAAATTGTGTTTCTACATGACATCAACTTTTTTTCTTTTGTATAAAGAAATAGTTCAAGTGCAGAACACCTGCATGAACACCAGCTTCAAGCTGGAAATTGGCATCTTCTGATATAGAAGAACCAAGGAACCAGATGAACCAACATAACATAACCTGCACCAGGGGAGTCAGAGGTAAGGGACCTGCTTCTGTATGAACATTGTGCCTTATAGGGGAGAATGCAATGAGAGTTGTGGCCTGAATGATCATCTGGATACATTGACTGGCTAAAACCATAGGAGCAATCCGGACTCCGAATAATCCAATATTCATGGTTTTTCCAAATCTACAATACAACGTACCCAGTATATTCTCAATTAAGTTAGGGTCTGGGGGTCAGATGTACGCGGCCTTATCCTTGTAATTATACAAAGAGATCGTTTTCGTTACAACTCAATATGCATTGCGTCATTTGATGTATTGAATTTTCAACAACTTTACCAATCTTCCCCAAAGTTAACAGTAAAATATATTGGAAGTGGTATTAGCAAGGGCAAAATGGTATCTCATGAAGAAGCAATCTCAAAGAGACTATAATGAAACCTTCAAAATTTGATTTAAATTCAACGGAGAAATGCCGAAGTCCATCAGCGTAGCAAAGCATAAAAACAGTTTAAAAAACAGAACAGAAGTGGTCTGCCAAAGCTCGTTGAACTCAAACAGAACAAGGCATTTAATTTGTAATCAATGAGAAAACCCTGGGACAAAACGTTAAATTGCAGAGATTCCTCATACTTTTTTTTTTTTTTGGGTAACTGAGGGTATCCGGATTCACACAGGAACCCGACTAATCTCCCAGGGCCGTACTCGCGTACCCAGTTACGGACCGGTTAAATTGGAGAGATTCTTCATACTTGATATCTCCATGAGCACAAAATGATCATATCCTTCGTGATATGATGAAATAAGTTTTTATGTATGAGCAAAACTGATCTCCTATTGGACAGTGCAATCCTTAAAAATTACTTGAATATGTATGTATAAATACTGTTTATCTTAGGTTCTTAATTTTATGTATTCCGCAACAACTGGAAACAATAAATAGGAAGAACAATTTTATATAATTTAAGTCTATTTCATATTATTTAATCCCTTAACATTTTGCAGCCAATGACAGGTCGACACGTCAGACGAAAAATTAGAACAAAGACCAAGTAGACTATTAAAAGGACAATACAATGAATGCACTGTCTGTGAAGTAAGTACATATATCATATTGGTTTTATTTCCTGCAATAACTGTGTTTGTAACAAATGTTAATGAATGTGTTGTGTGTAAAGTAAGTAAAGATATTCTATTGGTTTTATTTCTGTAAAACCTGTATTTGAAATAAATGTTAATGAATGTATTATGTATGAAATAAAAATAAAGATATCAATCCTGTTGGTTTTATTCCTACAATATCTGCGTCTCTCATTAAATGCAAGGACAATAAAAATTGTGGCAATGAAGTGGTTTATCATCAAATGATTTAGCACACTAAAAATACACTAATACTTGTCACGTCAGATTCAGTGGGCCCAAAAGTGTTAAACACAAAAATGATTTGTCAAACCAGTGGACTCATGGTATTAGTGTATTTTTAGTGTGCTAAAATTAGTGCGCTATATCACTTCTCGGTTCATCATCAAGGACGGACGAATCTAGAAAAAAAAATTTGGGGGCCAAAATTTTTTTTAAATAATATTTATGTATTTCCATACTATTGGTTTTCAGCTTATTTTAAAATTGTTCTTGATACAATTTTACATATTTATGTATTTCCATACTATTCAAAGTTTTAATCTCCTTATAATATTGAGCTCCAGTTTTCCAACTTACCCAAACATGTCCTACGACACATTCTTAACATTTTGCAGCCAATTAGAGGTTGACACGTCAGATGAAAAAAAGAATAAAGACCAAGCAGACTATTAAAAGGACAATATAATAAATACATTGTGTGTGAAGTAAGTAAATATATCCAATTGGTTTTATTTCTGCAAGATCTGTGTCTGTTATAAATGTTAATGCAAAGGACAATGAAAGTTGTGCCAATGATTTTTTTTTTTGATAGGTAATAGATCAAGGTACCCTGGGTTAAGGTCCCACCGAGCTACCCGGCTTTCCGACGGCTGACACTTTAACCCCGGTAGGGTTAAAGTTGTGAAGTGGGTTCATCAGCTGCTTTTGTACTTGGACAAAAGGCAAAATAAATTCAGACAACAAAATAACAACACAAGTAATACCTGGTCCTGACACCTGGTGGGTGACCGCTTTTATTAATGTTTTTTTTTTCGAAGGGGGCCAAAAATATAAATCTGGAATTTGAGAATCAAAATTCTATTTTATAAAAAGAGTACATATAAAAATAGATATAAGTTTTATTTTTTAAAGCTCAATCTACAGATTTTATTAGAATATTGCACAATGTGAAGGGCTTCTTTCTTATGTATAGTTTGCAATTTTATATTATTCATTTTTACTTTTATTTAATATTAACTATTACACACAATTAATATTTAATTACTGGATATTTTGGTCATAGTGAATAAATATGCTTAGTTTTTTAAAGCTAAAGAAGGTCAAACATCAATTTCTATATATAATACATGAGGGTAATGTGCTTATTAAGTAAGCATAAGGGATAAATCACTATTTACTTAAGTATGCAATAAACAAATATTAAAAAAAAATTGGCCATGTAGTTATTATGTGAACAGTGTACAAGTTTAAGGATGAAGGACTCAACCTGCCATCGACAGCAAACAACATTTCGGCCCAATTCGTTCTCGAGAAATGCTAGAGCGCACGAATTTTGGCGCGTGTTCAACACTTTTGGGGGCGCGAAATGATCATTTTGTCATCGTATTGAAAATCGCATCAGTGATTAACACATGGGCAAAATGATCATTTCGCCCAAATTCGTGCGATCGATGCGCCAAAATATTGGTGCGCTGTAGCATTTCTTTTCTTTCTCCCCTGTAACTATATAAGAGAGAGACAGACGGTGGTTTGATGTTTCAATATGAGATTCCACCTTCAAAGATTAGACATAGAAAACATGGAGAAGACTAGGGAATTGATAGGATCCATACAGAAAGGATATTAAAAAAAAAATTATAACTCTTTTTTCTGTCTGGATTCCTATCAATTTCTTATCCTTCTCCATGCCAGGCCAAGCGGATCCAAAAAAGTCCGTGGGGAATTCTCCCTGCATTCACCGCGATGAGGTTAAGCTTTGTACTATCACAGGTTACACGGTAAGCTTTCAAGTTTCAATTTTTTTGTTACAGAGAAAAGTTTGAAACATTTCTTATTTGCAGTGGAGAAAGTGGTATCTAAAGATTCCATATATGCAACGGAGGAAGCGGGATCTGCTTATGAAGGATCCAGATCTGAAGGGTGGAATTCCAGGGCTGAGTTCTTTCTTTGCCGTGGGGTTTGCCGTTGCTGTGTCCATTTCTCTGAGATGAGAAAAGTTTGAAACATTTATTTGCCGTTGATTTCTTGGAGACAGACTTTATTAATATCATGCTTAGCTTGGAGACAAACTGTATTAACCCTGTTTTGCGCAGTCTTTTGAAAATTATAATTGGCTTATAAGTCACATTTTTTTCAAAAAAATGAAGAATTATTTGAAAACTTTATAAGCATAAGAAGGCTGCATAAAACACCCCTTAATATCCTGCTTAGTTTAGTTTTTGAGACAAACTTTATTAATATTTTGCTTAGCTAATTTTCTTGGAGGCAAACTTTATTAATATATTGCTTATTTGATTTTTTAGACACGAACTTTATTAATATCTTATATATATATATATATTGATAAGTTTATTAATATCTTATATGA
>JAOWBN010204083.1:0-14499 GCA_028565015.1 Pinguicula moranensis | reverse complement strand
ATGGAGATCCACCAAGCAGACATTGACGGCCACATCATCCAACCACTCGGAGATTATTGCAATACATGAAGCAAGCATAGAATGTGTTTGGTTGAGGCCAGTCATTCAACATATACTCACAACATGTGATTTATGTCAAATCTCAGATACACCGACAATATTATACGAAGACAATGCCGCTTGTATCACTAAACTCAGAGGAGGATACATCAAAAGTGATAGAACAAAACATATATCTCCAAAGTTCTTCTACACGTATGAATTGCAGAACAATGGAGAGATTGACATCAAGCAGATCAGATCAAGCGACAACTTAGCATATCTATTTACAAAGTCGTTGCCGAAAACTACATTTCAAAATATTGTATCCGGTATTGGTATAAGACGTCTCAATGATGTTTGAAACATACTTTTGAGGGAAAGAAACAATGTGCAATTGTACTTTTTTTCCTTTCGCTTAGGATTTTTGCCACATGGTCTTTCATAAGTAAGGTTTTAACGAGGCAACTTTATCATACTCTTAAATCCAGAAGAATTCAATGAGAGGACCATAAAAGATCCATACTCAAAGAGATTACAAAAGTATGTATTCCTGAAAATTCGGTCAATCAAGGGAGAGTGTTATAGATGTAGATGATTGAAACAGTTTTCTACGGATAAAATTTTTGTAATTGCAATCCTTATCTAGTTCTTATCTCTATATATAGAGGAACTAAATAGAATAAAAGAGAGATTTTTCGCAATCAGTCTAATCTTCTCGCTTTACTTTCTTGCAGATTCTTTAGATTACAACAGTGTGAACATTGTGGTCTTAGGATTATATACCGTGTCATTTTGGTCCTAAAAAAATAATTATAATCGTTTAGAATTCAAAGAGAGATATAATTTCAGTCTCATGAGTTTCAATAAAGTTATAGTTTTGATTTTAAATAATAATTTTCAATCTGTTTAACCTTCGTTGGCCATCAAAATGAAAAATAAAATAATAAATAAGTAACAAATTAAAATGAAAATGATGATAAAATTAATAATACATTATAAATATCAATAATCTTGGTAAAATAAACATATAAATAATACAATTATAATGAAACTATATAAGAACAACTCTAAATAAAATAAAATAACAGCAAAAACTTGGGAAAGGTTAAATAATAAAATAATTACAAATAGAAAGAATATTTCTTTTTAGCACAAAAGCAGGCCTCCATTAATAATCCAAACAATATCGTACAAGGCTAAATAAAAAAAAACATAACAAGTAAAAACATAAGGTAAATGAAACAAAAACAGTAGGGTGTAAAATTATGCGAAGACGAAAGAGTCAAAGATGGTCAAAATGCAACATAGCACAACATACTGTGAAGGGCTTCAATAGTCTCATAAAAAGTGGCAGAATTAGCCGCTCCAATGTTAGATAGACAATCAGCACAAAAGTTAGTTTCCCAAAATAAGTGACGAATATGTAATGAGAAGAGAACTGCAAGGGGGATGATATATTGTCACTGACATAGAAACCACCAAAAGGGGATCCGCCATATTAAACTAGTTTGCCAGCACCTCAATCTAGACTCAAAGATGATCTGATCCAAGCCAAGCGAGCACCATAAGGTAAGACCATGAAGAAATGTGGATATCTCGGTCATGGTGCTGGATGTCCCCTCTAAATGTTGACTGAAAGCCAAAAGGCAATGCCCCTCAGAGTCATAGAGAACATCACCACATCCACTAGAGACTGCCTATGTTAAACCATCAATATTGAACTTCAGTCAAACAAAGGGAAGTCGTTCCCAGAAGATAACAATGGGGCGTTTCAACATAACATGTTGCACAGGTATCCGCCAATGATGGGCCAAAACGAAAGGCGAGGAAACTTGTGTAGGGCGGAGAATAGGGGCCAACTCCGAGAACTACCGCAAGACGTTTGAGATAATTCCCTGGGGGACAGTAGTGCTGTTTCGAAATTTAACCACATTTTGAGCAATCCAAAGCTCACAAAATATAAGTGAATGAGCAAAGAGAATTGAGAGTTAGCTCTACAACGCTTCAAACATAAGCATATCAGATGACGTGGGTGTCTGAAATACACGAACCAACCAAGTGTAGAGAATAAGAACTTCCAAATGTGAGGTACATTTGGAGACCACATAAAAAAAATATTACAATGATTCCTTTGCGCAGAACAAGATAAAGAACACGTGGAGGCTAAAAAATATATGTCTGTTGTATGAGACAATCAATAGGAACTACGTTATGTCAAACTCGACAGTAAAATATCCCAATCTTTGGTGGAATGACGAGACACCAAGCCCGCTTCAATTAAAATAGTGAAGATTGAGAACATGGGAGAAAATTTGATTCTGTTTTTTTTAGAAAACTTGCAATAGAAATAACAAATAAGCAACTTGTTTGTGATGATTAACATTAAACAATAATGATAGATTACTTTGTATAGGACTTTGATTTGTAACAATTTTGATATGGCTTTGACTTTTGTAACCTAATATAACTTTATATAATAATGATTAGACAACAAATTGATCATTCAAAATAGGAGTGTTCATTCGGAATTCCGAACTCGAAATTCGGAAAATATTCGAAAATTTTAGAATTTCGATCTGATTCAAAATTAAAAATTTTTGATCCAATCCGAAATTATTTTTGAAATTCGGAAATTAAAATTCGAAATTCGAAAATTACCCTTAATTCGGAAATCGGAATTCTGAATGCACACCCCTAATTCAAAATCGTTGCTCTTCTTTCAAATATTCTTCCGCATTAATCTTTCTTTCAAGCTAAAAATCTTTCCTAGAGGAGCCAGAAGCGCGAGGGATTTTACAAAAAAAAGGGATAAATTAAATTTTTAAGGGAACCAGAATATTTTTTTCCTAAATTTGGCCTGTTTATTTTATATATATATTTTTGAGGGTACAAAATATACATATAAAAAAATATTTTGTAAAACTTATGAGGTTCATGGCCCCTTCCTTCCACAAATCGCCTTGATGACTGCGTCATTCACCCATGACGGAAGCAACAAAGAAGGAGAAAATGTACAAAAGATTTGATACCGGAGAGAATCTCAGATTATTGGATTCTATTGTCTAATTGTATTGTATCATGTATTCATGCCGAGTCAAAGAAACAAAACAAAACAAAAAGGGGTTGTAACTTGTACATCGCGTTTTGGTTGGTTGTTCATTCGTGACCTTGGAATTTTCCAAAACAGTTTTCTTTTTTCCTCTGAGGCGTCAGACCAGACCATTGGGACAATGCACTAGTGACCGTTGATCTTCGGAGCGGAGTTGTGGAAGGGAATCCACGGTAAGAAATTCTTCACATATCAAAACTGTTTTTGGACATCACATATGGAGTGGGAAATACACCTATTGGCCATTAGCAGGCACCACGCAAATGCAGACAGTTTTAGTGGAAATTTAGTACACCATATTTGTTGGCTTGTTTTAAATGTATAATTCTTTTCTCTTTTTACTTATCCTTCTTCTATTTTTTTGAGTGTTTAAAAAAAATTATGAAAAGTAAAAAAGTTATAAAAATAGTATTTACTGTCAATTTTTTAAAGATAATCAAATAGTATTTGTAATTAAATTTTTTAAGATAAATTTTATTTATTTATAAAATTATCATTAAAAGTAAAAGAAGAAGAAAAAGAATGAGAAATAGAAATAAAATTTTAAAATATTATTTTTACTTTTAAAATGTACAAAATAGACTCTTAATCTATTTAACTTGTTAAATGAATATTAATGCCTTTTAGCACAACTATGGCCCTGCTTGTTTTAATCAATATCAACTCCATATATCTACGTCATGAAAGTTATTTTATTTCCGAATCTTTCGAAGTTCACCATATTGTGGATACCGAAAAATGGCATAAAAGCAATCTTAGCTTAAACCAACAAATTGGATTTGATTTTCAATGCACCTCAGGAATAGTTAAATCTAGTGGAGTCGGGGAACACAAGAAAAAAACACTACGAAAAATGAGACATTTAAGTAAGCATAATACTTTATAGGATCACCATTTAGATAAATGAAATAGAGGAGATTAAGCATCTGCATCTCTATGAGACATTTTTAATCATAAGAATAAAATAGTATGCAGCTCTATCATCCCACTCAAACTATTCCTTTGTGATAAAGTCAAATATCAACGGCTTAATTCATTTACCTACGGGAATTTAAACATTTCTATAATTACTAGGCTAAGAAAATCCGCCTCAAAACAATTGGTATTTTCGGAGTTAAATGACTTGGGCAGTGTTTATAAATTCTTTTATAAACTGCTTTTGCCTTTTCAACAATAGATTCTGATTTATTATTGTTTGCAATACCTACTTATGCTTTCTACTTTGTATGTTGAAAAGCCAAAAAAATAATCAAAAGTCAAAAGTATGGGAGGATGTGCTTTCGACTTTCTCCACTAAAAAGTGTTTAAACATAAGCATAAGTACTTACAAGCACTGTCTTACACTTACCAACTTCCATTAGGTTGTAAAATGATGCTTGGAGCATGGCACAACACCTGTTATGCTCGATCAGGAACAAGGACACATTGTCCTGATCTTAGGTCAAACCTATACATCCTCAACTAAGCAATTTTACATAATATAATAGAGCAACATAAATCTGGCAGCCGGAACCAATCTCACAAGGTTGTTCCTTTAAGATTGAGCTTTGATGCGGAAATGCAGTACCACGTAACAAGTTTGATCCATTCCAGAGGTTGAGTAGGGGCTGTCAAATGATCAAATCTAATCGCGTTCCTCTCGGTCCACACAGCCCATACCACCGCCTCCCATATTGCCTTCCAAATATCTATTATTGTCTTGCTTCTCACTTTACTAGTGTGGTTGTGGAAGTGCACCTGTATGTCGTCGATTTTTGTATACTGGACCGAAAACCAGTTGTAATCTGCCTTCCATAATGACCTAGCATTGGAGCAGCCAATGAATAGATGTGCTGCTGACTCAATCTGCCATCCACAGTACACACAGCAAAACATTTTAGTAGAGAAATGAACTCCTCTTTTTAACAAATTGTCCACGGTTTGTACCCTATTTTGTAGCAGCCTCCAACAGAAACATTTGTATCTTCCTCGAGGGTATTTTCCCCCACACCTTGGACAACTCTCTTCTATTAATGTTCAGCTGCCACTGCCTCTCCATTAGCACAGAGTGGGCAGAGGATACATAGTACTCCCCTGTAGACTCTGCTAACCAATGCCATTTATCTTCATTATTCTCATCAAAACTTCTTTGTGGTAATATGGAGAGCAAATCTTCTAGAGAGGCCTCCTCATGGATTCTAAGAAGACGTCTAAAAGTCAGGCTCCAGGCTGAGATTTCTTGTGCCCCGTTGCAAATCTCAGAAACTGTGAAATATTTTTGGGTACTCAGCTTGTAAAGACATGCAAATCTCAAAGCCAAGATCGCTGCACTTGACCAATCATAACCCCAAAACATAGCTTTATCACCCTTGGAGAGGGAGGGTTTGAGTCTGCTGGTAAACCATTCATCAGAGGATAAGTTCCATATGTCTTTCCATAGCACAGAGACTGCGTCTGGTGAGGTAAGGTAACCAACTGCCAATCACACCAGTGATCTCGTTCTCTGAGATATTTGGATCTGATTATTGCACTCCATAAGTTGCCAACATTATTCCTCAATCTCCAGAGCCATTTGCAAAGCATTGCTTTGTTCATCATTCCCAAGTTTCTGAAACCAAGTCCCCCTTCCTCCACCTTAAAACATAAATCTGTCCAAGCTATCCAATGTATAGGATGCTGCCTTGTCTCTTATTGCTGCCATAAAAATTTACTGATTATGCTTGGGATCTTCTTGCATACTTGCTCAGGTGCTTTGAACAACCAAATGTAGTAAATAGGTAGACTAGATAGCACAAATTTCACCAAAGTAACTTTTCCAGCAAACTCAGCAGCTTGTTACTCCACTTTTGTATTCTGCATTTGATCACTGCTAACATCATATTCCACATTTTGAAGCGGCGAGGATTGTCTCCTATTGGTAACCCCAAGTAAATAAACGGTAGCTTTTCAGTCTTGCAGTGTATTAACTGAGCAAACTGTTCCATAGTTGTAGTTCTAGAGTTATTCAATATAAGCAGCTCTTTGCGAAATTAATTGTGAGTCCGGATATTAGCTCAAAGATCTGCAACACCTCTTTCATTGTTCTAATGTTCTCCTATGTGACTTCAGAAAATAGTAGCGTATCATCTACAGATTGCAGTGAGAAACCATCATCCTTCCAACCTGCACTCCAGTCCATTTTCTCAGCAGTTTGACTTTGCTGATAAGCATGTGCAAACCCTCCACAATAACCAAAAATAAAAAAGGTGAGAGAGGATCTCCCGTTCTAAGTCCCCTTTTCAGCTTAAATTCACCACCACAACTACCATTGATCACCACAGCTGCATATGGGGTGGTTATACATGCTTCGATCCAACTCAACCATTTTGGGCAGAACCCCATCTTCCTTAACATATGTAGTAGATATTTCCAATCCACCGAGTCAAAAGCTTTAGCAAAGTCAACCTTTAGTAGCATTGTACTTCTTTTAGACTTTTTAACTTCATTTATCACCTCATTTGCCACCAACACCCCCATCTAAGATTTGTCTGTTCTGCAGGAAAGCAGATTGATTTTCTGCAATCAGTTTTGGCAGAATCTTTTTTAATCTATTCGCCAATAACTTTGACAGAACATTATACCCACAACCAACTAGGGAGATCGGCCTATAGTGGTCTACCTTTAAAGGGCTGGCTATTTTTGGAGCAAGGGTTATAAGAGTAGAGGTCAGACCCTTAGAGTTTACTGGTCTTGTGGAACTCTTGTATGAAGGCTACAAATTCCTGCTTCATTGATTCCCAATGAATTTGTTTGAAGAAAACGTTGTAGCCATCAGGTCCCGTACTTTTATTCGCTGCACAACTCCACACAGTTTGTTGGATCTCAGTTTCAAAAAAATCAGTAATCAGAAAGACATTATCTCTCTGAGATACACAATATGCTGCTTGGAGGTCCAGAGATGGTCTTGCCCAATTCTCAAACGCATAATGAGCAGCAAAATGCTTAGTGATACCTTCCTTCACCTCATTTACCCTCTCTGTCCAGGTTCCATTTAAATACAGTCCACAAATATGATTCCTCCGCTAGTTGCTGATCATCCGAGCATGAAAAAATCTATTATTTCCATCACATTCTTTAATCCAGGTTTCTCTTATTTTTGCATCAAGATAGTCTCTTTACTCTGCAAGGAATGCTGCAGACTCGGCCAATTATCACGCCTTTGTATGGTTTCATCAAAGGTCTCTGCTCAGCCACTTCATCAAGTTCTCTTAGTCTGACTTTCAGGGAATCAATCTGTCTGTCTACTGAACCAAATGAATTTTTGTTCCAAAAGCTCAATTTAGTCCTCATAAGTCGAAGCTTTTCTTGTAAAATGAAGCTTCCATAGCCAATCACCTTCAAGGCAGACCATTCCTGCTTAACAAATTCATCAAAACCAGCCACCTGACTCCAACAGTTCAGTGTACGCCTTAGTTTCGGCCCCCAGTTCAAGTCCCCAGTCTTTAATATAACTTGGCCTGTGATCTGATGCTCCTCTATCTAATCCCATATGTACCAGCTCTGGCCAATTCTGCATCTACGTTGTTGATAATAAGAAGCGGTCAAGCCTAATACGACATGCCACACCTCTCGAGATACACGTGAATCTATGTTTTTGTAGAGGGAGGTCCACTAATTCAGCATTTACAATGAATTCATTAAAGTCATCCATTTCAGTTAGTGGTAACGGTGTACTTCTTCGTTCCTCTGGACTTCTAATAGAGTTGAAGTCGCCCATGACACACCAACTAGCCTCAACATCACTTAGTACCATAGCCTCGATGCTTAGCCATAAATTCCTCTTTGCTCTATATTGACTTGGAGAGTACACATTAAGTATTTTGATGAGTGTACCATCAACACCCCACTTACCTTCCACACCAAGAATGCTTGGTTCTTCCCAGGAGCTCAATAATTGCATTCTACCTTTCTACCATATACACAACAATCCCCCTACACTACCTGCTGAGTCACTTGAGCACCAATCAAAATCTGTGTTAGGCCACATAATTCAACACAATTGTCTGTTTATTCGAGATAGTTTTGTTTCCTGAATACAGATTAAATCAACCTGCTTCTCTCTCACTAGGTTTCGTACTTCACTTCACTTATGAGTTGTTCCGAGACCTCTTATGTTATAAGAGAGTATATGCATTTCGTCCTTAGTGGAAGCTGATTTTTTTCATCCAATTAAACTCCATTGTGTCTCACTCATTCAGCTGTTCTAAACGCTGGACAAGTTCAGATCTGGGAGTATTCGAGGAGACACCAAGTTCAATCGCCAGATTAATTATTTCATTAGGGGAAAGAGGTCCTCAG
The DNA here is from genome assembly GCA_028565015.1 of Pinguicula moranensis. Taxonomy (NCBI): domain Eukaryota; kingdom Viridiplantae; phylum Streptophyta; class Magnoliopsida; order Lamiales; family Lentibulariaceae; genus Pinguicula; species Pinguicula moranensis. Next base: position 6,032 of record JAOWBN010204083.1, on the reverse strand, counting down.
CAGATTACCCGCTAGGTTTGGTGATAGTGGATTGTGTGTGCAAACTGCAACCCCTTGTTATGTGTTGAGTTTTTGTAGAGAAATTGTAAAATGACATTCATTCTTTCGTCCGTCCTACGTGCCACAATAAAAATAATTAATTTTTCCAATAAAAAATTTATATTATTCTTTCAGGATGAATTGTGTAGTTGGATTAGAGTTATCTGTTCTTATTCCAATGAATGAGATTACAGAAGATTCAGAAACACAACTCGTTCAGTAGACTAAAATTAGGTGGATTACGGTAACATTGGAAGAGCAAATATGGGATGGTGGATCAATGGATAAGGTGAAACCTCCCAAACCCGAAGTGAAGCCAGCGATAGATCTAGGGTAGAAGGAGCAACATATTCAACAAGATGACGCCAGTATCCAGTAATCCATTGAATCCAGCACTGTTCGGGACTATGAATTGATTCCGGAATAGGGTTGGGATCATCTGTCTACAATCCGTGTTAAAAGGGTTCAAATGGTGTTCATTACCATTTCAGTTACATTGATCTTGATGATGATTCGGACAAAGTCGAGTTGGTGTGCTTCCCAAATGCATATGGTGATTTCGGGGACTCCTGATTTTGGGTTGAATGGAATATTTGTACTATTTGGCTACACTTTTATTTTTGTTAACTTTGATCATTGTCGAGAAGCCTTCGTTTTGTGCGTTTCATATATCTTCTATTAGTATCAGCTAATGAAAGCACCCTAAAAAAGAACACATAATTTGAATGAGGCAAACTAGAACGAGAAACAATTGTTAGTCTAAAGGCACACATCATAGAAAACTATGTATTCAAACCTTAAATTTAAATAAACGTGTTATAATTGAAATTCAAATACAACAATCTCATGTATGGGTTAAATCCAAAATCCTAGATGTGCGCAACGATGAATCTATCCCCAAATGCAATCCCGTGACTCAGAAATGAAAATCATATTTAGATTATCAATTAACCATGAAATTAGGCAATTTAAATGTGTAACTGCAAGGTCTAAACCCTAAACAATGTCATACATGGGCTAAATAAGAAGAGGAATTACCCAAAATCGAAACCCTAATGTGCACAAACATAGATCTATCCCTGAATTCAATCTCATAGATACATAAATAGAAACCCTATGTACATTGTCAACAAATCTTGTAATCAGGTGGTTTGAACATGTAATTATGAAGTATAAACCCGCATCAATGGCACGCATGGGTTAAATCAAAAGAGTAATTAAGAAACGTCAAAATTGTAATGTGCTCGATGATAGATATAACGTCCATCGTTCGTGCAACGGTGAGGAAGGGTAGAAATTAGTATATTTCAGAATATTGGGATGAATAAATACCTCTTAAAATCGAATTTATGGACCCAATGGTCGACGAAAAAGAAATGACAGAGAGGAGAATGTACGGCATAATCGACTGCATTAAAGGAGACGAATGAACGAAATAGCATTCGATTCTAAATATATTATGATGACATAGTGTATAATTTTTAGATTTTGAACAGGGATAAAGGATAATTGTGAGAAATAATAAAAGTGGAATCGTACTATCACCACATTACGGGGGTGAAAATTCAAGAGTGATCCGACTAGAGCAACGAATTGAAAGATTGTAATGTGTGAAACCAACTCACCCACGCAACCAACCCTGCCCAAAAAAAATGCGGAATACCAAAACAGCCAATAGGATGGATCATTAAATATGAATAATCTCTTAACTAAAATAAATAAATAAATATGAATAATCGTACTTTACTTTATCTACTGAACCACCCCAACAAATCTGCGAATCTGGAGTAAATGAATAGTAGTTACCAGACATCAGATTCCCTTATTTTCTGTACCAATTGAATTCAATAATTCTTTCGAAGTACTTTCCGTTGCAAGGAGAGAAACCAAAAATATAATAATAGCATGAGAAAGAAGACAAACAAATTCTGTTTGTCTTTTGTCTCCAAAATCGAGACTGAAGAAAAGGAAAAGCAAAAAGTTCAATAAAAATACCATTAAATTAAATCCGAGCAGTTCCCAAGCCCCAACTCCAACAACAACAACAAGATTGGGAAAATGGGGCGACCCACCATCACACCACACCACACCACACCACACACACGAGCGGTTCTCGAGTTACACTATTTATATATATATATATATATATAAATACAATTGTATATATAAAACTACAAGCTTACTCACATTATCACATAGACTGAGGCGAGCCTCAGAGAAATTCAGAAAACGTCTTTCGGAGTTTTCTACCATTTTCTCACCAACTCATTTTCCACAATGAATCATCAGAACGTGAATGCTGCTACAGAGGACGGTGGCGTTTTCACAACGCCGGACGAGGAGGACAGACGGGTGCGTAACGCCATGCCGGCGAAGCTCTGCGCTAGGGGCCATTGGAGGCCCCACGAGGACAATAAGCTCAGAGAACTCGTCTCAAAGTTCGGTCCCCAGAACTGGAATCTCATCGCAGAGCAGTTACCAGGAAGATCAGGTGGGGATTAAATGCTGAAAACGATAAGTTGTATTTTTCCCCTACAAACAAAATTATTCATCATTTTTTATCTCCCCCGTGTAAAATTTTCCAGGCAAAAGCTGTCGTCTGCGGTGGTTCAACCAGCTTGATCCCCGCATCAACCGCCTTGCCTTCAGCGACGAAGAGGAAGACCGTCTGTTGACAGCTCACCGACTGTACGGCAACAAATGGGCGATGATCTCCAGGCTGTTCCCCGGCAGAACTGACAACGCGGTTAAGAATCACTGGCATGTGATACAGGCACGGAGAAACAGAGAGAATCACAATACTCTGTTCAGGAGGAGAAAAAACGCAGATTTAGGTTCGTACACACAAAATGCCTGCAGTGAGTCCACCATTTCAAGCAACAATCCTCACATGGGTATGTACCGTTACGTAGTATGTATACTACATACAACACAATTCTCGTGTTTTGTTACTACGAGATTCCTTAAGAAAATTCTGTACGTGTCTTTCAGAGTCTCAGGTGGTCCCCGCCTCCGCCGGAAACCATGGCGTTTTTTCGCCTCGGTCCGAATCGTACTCCGGGGTTAGTGTGGAGAATGAGAAGGCGAAACTGGGCTTCATTGATTTTCTCGGAGTGGGAGCCACTTGAAAAAGGGGTAGTTTAGTAAATTGAGTCAGCATGGGTTGCAATTATTGCCAATTTTGAGCGGAAGAAAAAAGAGGAAGTGTGATTTGCAGTGGAGGAAAAGGAGAAGTCCCTTCGAGTCTGTAAGCCTAGTAAATCCCATAAATGGAAAAGATTTTACTCGAGTACAAAAATCCCCATTTGCAATTGCTATTATTACTATTATAATAATATAATATATTTGTTTGTTTGGATTGGACTGATGGTGACTACTCATAGGAATCTGTCCATGTTTGATGATTTGTTTGAGTTCGTGGGTTTGTCCTTTTTGTGGGGTGGGGTTGTTTGTTGTTGACCGTACGGGAATAACTACGGACTTTCTTGCTTCTCTTTTCGGAGTGGGTTGTTGTGCTTGTTTTGTCCTTTCTGTTCTTATGAGTAAGGACATGTAGGTGGACAAGGGAGAGAGGGAGGAGGTGGGGGGTGGGGTGTTGCTTACATCTGCTTTAATAGTTTAGTAAAGTTGTAAACTGACGGGCCAAAAAAAGTGTGGATTGAAATGCTCAAAATAAGGAATCAAATTTTGTTAGGGTGCCAATGGTGTTTAAAATTATTTTGGTTTGATTAATTTGTGAGATTCTTGCAGGTGAATCCGATATGAATCAACGATCACCTAAAAGAAGCTTGCTTTCATGGCTTAACGAATTATTTATAATTAGTGAAAATTGAAATAAGACGATCAATTCTATGCTTGTGATGAGTTCATTGGCCAAGTAAAGATTTATTTTTATTAATATTGAATTGGGTTTTGACTGTTTTATCCTATCGAGTGGGGACCTCTCATAAGCAACATTTGGGCTTTCTACAAAAAAAAAAATGATAGTTGGGGTTTCCATAATCCATGATCGTTAAGGTCAATATAAAGACCAGTATATTAGATTGGAGGTCTTAAGTCTTCTTAACTCGAGAAAGCATAGAGTTAGGCAAATGGGGCGGGTCAAACGGGCCCCCCTGGCCTACCCGCTAAAAATGGGCTAACGGGCCGGCCCGCCCGTTAAAAAGGGCTAGTGCGGGCTCAATTTTTGAACCTGCGGGTTGAACCGGGTCGCCCGTTTTATTATTTAAAAATAAAAAATATTAATAAATATAAAAATAATAATTATTTAAAATATTTAAAAAATTTATAAAAATACAAAAATGGGTGGCCCGGCGGGCTATTATACTTAAACAAGCCGGGCGGACCAATTATATTTTATAAACGGGCCGGGCGGACTATGCCTGTTTTATAAATGAGTCGGGCGGGCCAGTCCCATTTTTTCAGCCGGCCCGCCCGTTTGCCGACCTCTAGGGCCACACATGGAGAGGCTGGAGAGAGAAATTAAAGAGTAGGTTGAGGTGGCGTAAGAATTCAACAATTGGAATTGATTTCATTGTATTGTTTCTTTGTTTTGCAAGTACAATTAGAGGAGAATGAGTTTAGAGATTATATGGTAAGAATAATTAATTTATGATCCTTACCATTTACAGTTCAATCTCTAATCCTTAATTTAAGGAAAAATAATTGATGATTTATTTCTATTTTTTAACACTTCTCCTCAAATTATACAATCAGGTCTTTGATGCCCAATTTGTATAATGTCTTAATGAATGTCCTGCTTGGTACAATCTTGGTTAATATATCTGCTAATTGATCTTCAGACCGACCAAATGGTAGCTCAATAATGCTTTACTCAAGTTTCTCTTTGAAAAAGTGTCTTTCCACTTCTATGTGTTTCGTTCGGTCATGCCATACTGAATTTCCTAAAATACTGATGGCGACTTTGTTTTCACATTTTAAGGAGCGTGGTTCCTTCATTTCATATTCAATTTCGCCCATAAGTTTTCTGAGCCAAAGAATCTCAGTGAGTCCTCGAGTTATTTCTCCAAATTCATCTTTTACAATTGATAGTGCGACTACTCTCCATTTTTTGCTTTTCCAAGTTACCAGATTTTCTCCAATCAACATAAAGTATCCAAATGTTGATCTTCAATCAATAGGATATCTTGCCCAGCCAACATCAGTGTACCCTTGTATATTAAGATGTCCATTCTTTATGAACACAATCACTTTTCCTGATGTTCTGATGCGAATCTTAAGGTATATAATTAATACGTAAATAATTACGAAATAAGCTAAAATACCCTAAAATCAATATAAACCGCAAGAGAACGGCATCAATTACAGCAATAAAGGGGTCGAACCACAAGGAGACAAATGAGGCTTTTAGCACATAGATTCGTTAACCCTAACAACAAGAAGAAAATTGAGATGTATAGTAACCCAATAGGAAATAAAATAAATTATAAAATTAAATGTAGAAATAAATTGAATTACGGAGAGAAAGAAAAAGCACACGGGTTTTGTTGAATTTTAATGAGACAAAATTACTCCTAGCATATTTCGGGTGGCTAAAATACACAATATCAAATTAAAGTCCCTAGTTTGATTTTATGCTAATAAGAAAGTTTTAATTTTTTCACTCTGACACACTGAGCATGTTATTCGAATTGTAAATCTATAGCATGCTGAACATATAGTATATAAATGTATCCTTGTTATACTAAAATTCTAACAATATACATTATAAATTTTAATATTACTTCTAAGCACACAAACACCATAATCCACCCTCAAGAACTCTTTTTTTCAAAGAATGCTTCAAAATTCTAGACTAAATATGCTCCCAATTCCGTAGCTAAAGAGGCAATCAGCCTTGGGCTTGAACAAGCATGTTTTGACGCGTACAAAACCTGCAAGTTGAAAATTAAAACATTAGTGTAGAAATATCTAGTATAAAATACAAAATGCAATTAACATCAAATTCGAACAATATGTGATATAACCACCCT
>JAOWBN010204072.1:0-14501 GCA_028565015.1 Pinguicula moranensis | reverse complement strand
CTTGTTCCGACTTGTCCCCTGAGCTTTTGGGCAGCTGCTTCACTTGCCACGCCATCAAGTCTTTCACCTAATAAGGCTCCCGAAATCACATGCATCATCATCATCATCATGTTTCATGTTTACATATCTAACTACTAAATTTATCATTTTACAATGCAAGTTTCATGTATTTTGAACCCATTTATTTGAAGAACAACACTTGTCCGCAAACTGAGAATAACAGAATCAGAACAGAAAAACTTTGTGACATACCATTTATTGCCATCATCTCATCTCCATCATGTATCCCCGCCGCGTAGCTGGGCTGTTCTCTATGCATGACAATACAACCTGGAACCAGACAAATGAAACCTTAGGAGAAACATCAAATAATCTTTCAGTCGTAGAAAAATATATTGGGAATGTTCTAAAACAACACAAAAATCTACCAGGTGCCCTGTCTTTGGTTCAACATTGATGAACAAGCCAACACCTTGAAGATTCCCATCACTTTCTATTCTGAAACTTTGGTATTTCTATAAAAAAAAATAATGAGTCAAATGAACCTCAGAACAGAGGAAATTGAAATTTCAAAGAATACTGAATTGCAAACTGCAACTGCCCCACAACGACAGCGTGGAAGTGTGGCAACTGTTAAAAGCACCTTCAGACTGATTAAAGTGTTTAAAAGGGTCTCCAAGAGTAGAAAGCATTCCCTTGACTTTGTTATATGCTGCATCCTCGGATCTCAAGGAAAACATTGCCACCATTGTCTGCTGCAGTTTCAAGTCCCAATCTGTACGAGTTCAATCATAAACATTTTGGATGCTTTGAGAGAGTGATGAATCTTGGTAAACCGGATCCACCAATAATGGGAGAGACTGCATAGATTGGACCTCATAAAATTGGTTGCTCTCAAAAGACTTAATGAATTTTACATAAAAACACTACCTCATAAAATTGGTTGCTCTCAAAAGACTCATTTCCCTTTATGCCCGAAACTATGAGCGTTTGTTGCATTTACTTCTTCAATTATCCAAGTACAAGATTCATATCTCATTTTCTCCGAACAGCATAGGTGAAAAACAAAGTAATTGAACAAAGAAATCAACAATGGAAAAGGTTCTTGATCATCTTACCTTGATGATTGAAATTTGGATCTATGAAGGTCTCTCGGATCAAATCAATCCCCATGTCTCCACCAGAGTTCTTTGTACAGTATTCACCTAACAAAACATTAAACAACCTCAAATAAGTAAGAATCCAGCTACTGGAACATTTTAAAATTATGATCTAAATCCTTCAATATAACTTGGAATATGAATTGATCACCTCGGGCATCTGAGAATGTTACGAACTCGATAAGAAGGAACAGGGAAATTTTTGTATAAGAACAGAGATCAGAGAGATTTGGGGAAGAGATAGAATTTGGAGGGAAAAAGTAGCTTGTTCTCATTCATGTCTTTCTCATTCTGAGATTGCATCTTTATAGCTTCCATTATCCTCACAACTCTTTTCTATTTTTTGACACGACTTACACGACCAGCAAACTAATAAAAACGTGGGCATGAGACTCAACAGAATTAAATGGAAACTACATGTAAAAGACTCAATTAAAACTGACTCTGATGGTTGTTAACTACCTGAAGACTTATTCCTGTGCGATCCAGCATTTTCTTCTTCATCCAATGGATACTTGAGAAAGTCACTCTTATCCGCCAAGTCAGCTGATGAATTCGTTACATTACTCCCGGAAATTTGAAATCCTTGTCCACAAGGATTTGGAGGATCAAAATACTAGAAGCCGTATCTTCCCAAGATGCTTGAGAATGATACTAATCACTGAACTAGTACTTGCTTGATGGGACCATGAGAGCTTGGTATGCTAAGGGATTTGGCGATGGCTAGTGGATAAATGAGGAATGATTTGTGACCCTGTATTAACGTGCTTTGAGTTTCTCTTTGAGAAAGTAAACATGAAAGATGGGGTGTATCTTCGAATCAGGTGGTAAGTCTAGGTGACAAGCCACCTCTCCAATCCTCTCTAAGACTTTTTATAGTCCGTAAAATCTTGGTGAAAGCTTCACATTTTTTCAGAATTGGACTGAATGTTGCAGATAAGGGTGGAGTTTTATGAAAACAAAATTTTCTACTTGGAATTAACATTCAATTCGCCCATTAATATTTGCGATCTTTAAAACTTTGTTGCACTTGCCATGAACCTATTAATGAGACATACCACATACATCAAGTTTGGCCTTGTTGCAGTCAGATACATGAGATTTCCAACCAATTGTTTATACACAGTAGCATAAATCTTGGCTCACTCTTCATCCTTCATTAGTTTGATTCCAGGAACAATAGGATTCTTCACACTATTACTCTTCTCCATCCTGAACTTCTCCAAAACCTCTCTTGCATACTTTCTTTGACTGATATAAATACCTTCAGGTTTTTGTAACACTTCCACACCAAGAAAAATATTTCATCTTCACCAAATCAGTCATGTCAAATTCAAGTTTCATAGACTTCTTGAATTTAACAAACATATATTCAACATTGCTAGTAAAAATTATGTCATCGACATATAAACTGATAATCAAAATTTTACCTCCATCTCCTGTTTTGATGAATAAAGTGTATTCACAGCTGCACCTCTTGAATCCTTCTTTGACAAAGTATGATTCAATTTGGCTCTACCATGCACGAGTGGCTTGTTTGAGGCCATACAATGCTTTGTTTAATTTGTACATGTTATGCTCTTCACCCTTTATCTCATACCCCAGTGGTTGTTCAACAAACACTGCTTCATTTAGCTCTCCATGCAGGAAAGCACTTTTGACATCAAGCTGATATACACTCCAGCTATTTCGAGCAGCTAATGCAATGACCATTCAAATTGTATCCCACCTAGACACGGGTGCAAATACCTTAGTGTAATCTATGCCATGTTGTTGTACATACCCTTTAGCCACCAAACGAGCTTTACACTTGTCAACCTCGCCATTTTCATTTGAGTTTTGTTTTGAAGACCCATTTTACTCCAATCTTCTTCATTCCTTTAGGCAAATCTGTTAGCTCCCAAGTCCCATTTCTTTAAATTGCTTTTATCTCCAAGTCCATGGTAGCTTTCCATTTGGAACTCCGAACAACTTCTTCAAATGTAGTTGGATCTACAGTTATAGTGAACATAGCCAAATTGTTATGCTCAATTTCTGCATCAAAAAACTCTTTTCCACTTACATAATCTTCCATCCAAAAAGGTGATCTTCTGTTCCTCCCTTCGGGTGAGCTTTCTTCAGATGTTGGAGAGCTCTCACCATATGACTTGCTTGAAGATAGACTGCTCTCTCCTCCTTCTTCTGCTGCCACTTCTTCTTCAGATTCGTTTTCACTTTGATCCTGTTCACTTTCTTCTTCATTGCTATCTTCCCACTCGAGGATATCAAGTGTTGCTTCTTCACTGCTTCTCCCCCAATTCCAGCACTCATTTTCTTCAAAAATCACATCTCTGCTTATGACTATCTTCTTAGATGCTGGATTATGAAGTCTATATGCTTTAGACTCTTCACTTATTCCTAGTAGCACACACTGAAAACTTTTATCATCCAACTTTTTTCTTATGTTGTTTGGCACATGAACATGGCCAATGCATCCAAAAACCCAAAAATAGTCCACTTTGGGTTTGACTCCACTCCAGGCCTCTTCAGGAGTCAAATTTTGCACTGCCAATGTAGAACTTCTATTAAGCACGTATCCTGTCCAGTTTACTGCTTCTAGACATGAACTCTTAGGAACTTGTTTTTCTGATAACATGCTCCTAACCATGTTCATGATTGTCCTGTTTTTGCGTTCAGCTTCACTATTTTGTTGGGGAGTGTAAGCTGCAGTGAGTTGTCTGCTAATACCATTAGTTTTGCAGAAAGTATTGAATTCGTGAGATGCGAATTCTCCACCCCTATATGTACGTAGACAACAAATAGAAGCTCCTGCCTCTTTCTCCACAAGATTCTTATAATTCTTGAAGATAGTAAATGCTTCAGATTTTTCAGTAAGAAAGTATATCCACACCTTCCGACTGTAATCATCAATAAAACTTATAAAGTACCTCTTCTTACTGTTGGAGATAGGTTTGATAGGTCCACATATATCAGCATGTACCAACTGCAATCTTTGTGGTGCTCTCCATAAACTTTTCTTTGGAATTGCATCTCTATGTTGCTTTCCCACGGTGCAGTCATTGCATATTTTGGAGGGTGCTTTCAATTGTGGTAGTCCCCTCACCATTTGCTTATATTGTAGTGTTCTCAGACCCTTGAAACTTAGATGTCCATATATGCAGTGCCAAAGATGAGTGTCATCTTCAAGAGCTGCTTGGAAGCAATTAGGAATGTTTGGCATAATTTTTGCAAGTAGTATGAACATCTTGTTTGCAGACATTGTTGTTCGCATAAGATGCCCCTTTTCTAGATGATAAACACTACATACTCCATGCTTTATCAGAATGGTTACATCTCTTTCTTGCAACTGTCCAATACTCCATGCTTTATACAGACAATTGAAAATTATGTATTTGATCAAATCAGATATATCATTGAAATGATATGGGGAACAATGTGACATGGAATAAAGTAGAGCTGGCCAAAATGAATGGTGAACCGTTGAATTGGTAGTTATGATTAATTGTATAACCTAAGTTTGTTTATGGTTCATTCCCTGAAAAATTGTGAACGGCTGTTCAACGAATAATTAACCACCTGGTTAACCAGCATTTTTTTTATATAACCAGCTAAAACTGTGCGGAATTGCACTGGAGTGAATCGATTAACTATAATCAGTTGAACCGTCGGTTAATTGAAATTGGTTGAACCGTCAGTTAACCGTGAACCGATAGTTAATTAGATGCCGATTAACCGATCATCAACGGTTTTGGTTCCGATTCCTAAGTTTATGAACCATAACTTTCGGTTAACTAAACCAGATAAGAATTAAATTAGAAGGATGACAAAAATGGTAAAACAATAGCATTTTTCTTTATTAAGGAGAATTGTATTCTCATTTTTTTAGGGTTAATTAGTTTTCTCCAAGGCTGCGAAGCCCAGTGAGTGGGTGTTTGCAAACGCCGTAGAAAAGTACTTTTTGGCTTTGGGCGGTAGAAAAGCCTGTTTGGACTGTTTGCAATTTTTCCGTTTGGCGTTTGACTTGTGGCTTTTGGCGGTGGAGAAGTCAAAAAAAGCCCAAAAGCCAGAAACATCTCTGGGGTAGCTTTTGGAGTGCTTTTGGCGGTGACAATTTTGTAATTATTTAGAAGTTTAAATTTTAAGGAAAAACATTTTTGGAATAATTTTTTGCAAACACTATTTTTTGACTTTTGTTGTAGTAAAGCATATTTTGCAAACACTCTCTTATCTTTTTATAAAAGCTCATTTTTTCCAAAAGACCTTTTAAAAAGTTACTTCTGACAAGCACAAGAACTTGCAAACACCCCCCTTAGATTATGCCCAAAAAAAGTTCTATCAACTTGACCGTGACCATTTTGTGAAATGTCATATTAACTGAATATTTTGCAAAATGCTATGTTCGGCTACTTAAAACCGCCAAACATTTTAATGTCCGTCCATTTTGATCGACTAAACAATTAAGGCGTCGGGAATGGTAATGTTAGGCTAATGGACAGAGCCAAACATTTGATAGTTATGGCCCTTGTGCACAATTTGATTGTTAGAAATAGTCGAATCTTCCAATTTTTTTAAGGCCTTGTCCAATAGTTTGATTGCTCGAGATAACCGAACTTTGTAAGCTCAAGGGCTGACATATGACCTATAAGTAGCGGGCAAGGGTTATCTTAAAAAATATGTCAGTTTGGTACCATATTTTTTCTATATTTGTACCAATATTTTTACAATCTTGCATAAAATCCAATCAACTTCAAATCTAATAAAGTAAAGGTAATGCAATACATGTTTATTTATTATTATTATTTTGAAGTTTTTCATATTTTTCAATAATTTATTAATTTTAAATTTCATTTTAACTAATAATATTAATTTTTTAATCAATTAATAGTATTCAAAATTATTATTTCTTACTATTGACATTATTATTATTATTTTGTTCATGTGCAATTGTTACTTACATTCATAACTTTTAATGAAATTATGCTCACATATTTGTTATTGAACTTTATATCATTATTGTATTAAAAAATTCACAATTAAATTTCAGATAACAAGCAATTGGAGCAATACCTTTTTTGATTTTTTGGACATCAGTGCCTATCTTAATGTTTACCCCTCCCTCGTCAGATATCCTTACACACTAATTGCATTTGTCTATGGATATTATTATTGATAAGGTGTTCCGTTATGATTGATTACCTTATAAGCTAAAGTGTTTTCCCCACTATGGATCCGTATGATACAATTGATGATCATATGGCTCCGCCTCAATATACGATCATAGAGTCGGACATTGGCATCCCATACCACTATGGAGATGATAGCAATCAAGGAGCACAGTTTGGTATCCCGAAGTGAGTTTGACACTATACCAATTGGGAGATGAAACCCATCAAAAAATTAATATTGGTATACTGGTCAAGCTTGATGCTGCATTAATCTCATGATGATAATAGTTGGGCTAACTGGCCAAGCCTAGATCTAAATACGATTTTCTATATGCCTCAATGTGGTTATCCATATACAGTTTAGCAAACCAATTTTACCGACAATTATGGAGGCCATCATTTACAGAGTTTTTATGTTGGCAGTACATCTGCTGCTTATAATTTTGAATCCACTCAATAAGTTAAGTTGTCCTCAATGTCCTGGATGGAATTACGATATGTTGCAGAAGAACTTAAGCAACCCTACACAGACACATACGAGGACATAGATGCAATGACATAAATGGATTTGAGACATAGATGATGAGAATGCGCCTGAAATGGTTCCACGTCCGTCCAACAAAGGTGATAGGTTCAGTGAAAGTTACCAAGTAAATTTTTTGAATCAGGAGATTCTATTTTTCCATGAAACGGATGATGTATTAGGTGACACAATTTTCTATCAATTTGAGGCCCAATTACTATGATCCAGACAACATTAAGCTTCAACCAAGATTACTATTCAGTGACAAGGCAGTTGTGCAACATGCTATTTCAAAATACCACATCTTACATGCTCGAATAGAGTTTTGGATAGAGAGAGTGATATTAAGCGGTGGTTAATAATGTACCCCACTAACTGGACTCCACTAGAGTGAAATTCAACATGAGGGCTATATTAGATGATGAAACCAACAAGTGGAAGATCATAAAACTTACAGTGCACACCTATGAAAAGACAGACTTATCCTCGTTCCACAAAAATCTGACGAGGACATTTGCCTCAACAGTAGACAAACAACTCTTGTTGCCTATTACTTGCCTACAATCTATCAAAAGTTCTCATATAATGGAAACATCATGAAGCGTGATGGTCGTCCCTTATCAGCCCATCTAAAATGTATGCGTCAGACAATGCCATCGCTCAGCCAATGCAGTGATTTGTGATAGGGACAGTTGTGTACATGTCATAAAACCACATATCTCTAATACAACTCTTTACATGATCATGAAGAATATTTTCCTTGTTCTTGAAAAAACATGTAGGGTGCTGACCGTAATCAGTTTATCTATTAGTCGTCTATCATCGATCAAAGGACCATTGGTGTCATCATAGTTGATACACACGGGTGATACGATGAACTGTTAAATTGCTGAGAACTTCTGTCTTGGGCCTAACGATATACACTCCGTCAACTCTTTTGTGTATGACTCATGATCTTCCGAAACAAGAACAAATTACACATTTCATAATTAATTCACAAACTAATTAGATACTAGATTACTAAACTAATATTACGATTAGATTTAGCGGGTTTAGACCTATTTGAAAACATGACCTCTGATAAGACGAGTTGCAAACGTCTTATTACGATTAAAGATATAGAGAGAGAGATGACACATGTATGCATACTTGAGTTTGGAAAGACCGAGATAAGTAGGGTAGACTAGAAGGTTAGACTATATTTATATATTTATTATTTAAATACTATTTTGCATTTTTTTTTATAACCGTGGTATCTAGGTATGGTTCGACCAGTCCACAAGATCAATGCAGGGCGACCCCCCACATGATCAGGTAAGGCGTGGGCTGAAGCCCGCTGTTGTGGCCCTGACAACACTCTCACCAACGGGATTCGATACTTGTACCTCTGGGCAAACCCTGAGGCAGACGCTCTAACCGTTGGGATACCCTATCAGGGTTAATTACGTATTTGCTTATTTATATATTTTTGTATTTATTTAGCTATGTATTTATCTTCTATTGTTATTTCTATTTTTATTTGCCTATTTATATATATATATATTCTAATTTTTATTTTTATTATTGTTATTTAATTTATTTATTTATTATGTTATTTATGTATTATCTTATTTATTTATTTATTTTTGACCTATGGGTATTTAAGAAAATAGTCTCCTTATCTCTTTTGAGATAGGTGTATGACTACGTATATCTCACTCTTCCCCAACCCCTGCTTATGGGCAGTATTTACTGGGTAAGTTTGATTTTTTTTTGTTTATTACTAAACTAATATTATTAATTAATTAATTAATAAATATTATTCATTTTTAAACCCTAAAGTAAGTTTAACAACCAATTAGACATAAGACTACCAAACTAATATTAAAAACTAAATAAATAAATACTATTCTTTTTTAAAATCATAAAATAATTCACACAACTAATTAGATACAAAATTACTAAACCAATATTATTAATTAATTAAATTAATAAATACTATTCGTACAATAAAATAATAGCTAATTTTAACAACTAATTAGATACTAGATTACTAAACTAATATTAATAATTAAATAAATAATATTCATTTTTTTTAAAATAAAGTAATTTACACAACTAAATAGATACATGATTACTAAACTAATATTAATAATTAATTAAATTAATAAATACTATTCATATAAAAATAATAATTACTAATTTTAATACCACAGGTTACCAAAAAAATAATTAATTAGATGCATGATTACTAAACTATATTAACAATTAATGAATAAATAAATAAATACTATTCATTTTTAAACACTAAAGTAAGTTTAACAGCCCATGAGATATAATATTACTAAACTAATACTAATAATTAATTAATTAAATAGTATTCAATTTTTTAAACCATAAAGTAATTTTAACAGTTAGATTCCAGATTACTACACTAATATGAACATTTAATAAATTAATAAATACTATTCATTTTTTAAACAATAATGTAGCAACTAATTTTAAAAACTAAATCAAAAAAATAACCCAACAAACTTGAAATTTTAACCCCTAAACTCTATCATAATTTTGCTAAATTAAGTACAAATAAACTCTAAAAATTGCACTAAATCAATCATAGTTGTAGATTCCACAAAGATTAACAACCAAATTCATATAAATCCCATGAAAAAATTGAAGAAGAAAAAAGATTGAAAAAACCTTATCGGGGGTAGGCGAGGGTTGTCCAATGACTGCACAGTTTGAATTCCTAGAGCGGTCGAACTATGTCGCTTACAATGTCCAAAGGCAATGACCAAACACTGGAGAGGAAGGAGAAAATGAGAAAAGATTATATTTGTATCTGAAATGTTCAAAGTGTTCGGTTGTCTTGTACTCTCAAAAGTTTGACTGTCTCTACTAGTCGAGATTTAAAATATTCGACTCTCTCCAATAGCCTAAGGGCCTGTTTTGTACCTAGTTGGTTTCTCATTTTACTTCTCTTTTTTCTCCTTTTGATTCTCCTTCTCCTTTTAATTTGTAATTTTTTTAGTGTTTGGTAAAACTATGAAAAAATTAAAAAAGTTTTGGAAAAAGTGTTTGCAATCAAATTTTTAAGATGATTAGATAGTGTTTGTAGTTAAATTTGGTATGGTAACTTTAATTTATTTACAAAATTGCCATTAAAAGTAGAAGTGGAAAAAAAAGTAACCTCCTACTTACTTCTGAAAAAAGGAGAATCTGACTGGAAAAAAAATGAAAAGTAGAAGGAGAAGTAGAGTTTTAAAACACTAATTTTAAAATAATCTAAAAAAAAAAAAAGAATGAAAAAATTAATTTAAAAAATAAGTGATATGAAAGAGGGCTAAGACTATCATTCTCATTAGTACAACTTAATTGTTCGGCCGCTCCGAACATTAAGATATTCAGCTATTTTGAGTAGCCGAAGGCTCGAATATGACATTTAAAAAAATGACCAAGTAACTTTATTTTTGTGCAAATTGTCACGATCTTCATTAAAAAAAAAAAATTGGCTTTGAATTATTGAGCATGACATAGAATACCAAAACCTCCCACTCTTTACTATTTTGTCAACTCTTTCGCTCTCTCGCCACTCCACAAGATACCTCTGGTTTCTTCTCTACGAGCGGATCCATGGATGACAACACTCAACGCCCTCCAGGACTCAACACGCAAGAATACGCGCAGCTGGAACACGTCATACGCACGCAACACATATTCGACGCATCCCCAAACACATGCACGTCGATCATGGCGCAGAGAATACACGCGCCGCCGGAAGCGGTGTGGAATGTCGTGCGCAGATTCGACAAACCACAGCGGTACAAGCATTTCATCAAGAGCTGCAGAATGATCGGCGACGGCGGCGTCGGGAGCATCCGGGAGGTGACGGTGATATCCGGCTTGCCTGCGTCCACATCCACCGAACGACTCGAAATTCTCGACGACAAGAACCGGATCCTCAGCTTCCGGGTGATGGGCGGAGAGCATAGGCTCAACAATTACCGATCGGTGACTTCGGTCAACGGAGTCCACGGGAATGGGGGAGAGGATTATACGATTGTTCTTGAATCGTACATCGTCGACGTGCCGGAGGGGAATACGGCTGATGATACGAAGATGTTTACGGAGACGGTGGTGAAACTGAATCTGCAGAAGCTGGGGGTGATTGCGGTGAATTCCGCCACGGAAGGACGAGATTGACAGGGTTATGGGCGAATTCCGAGGAATTGATATTCATTCGCCGACGGGCAGCGGTGGCGGTGCTGTCCATGTGAGAACCAATCATAAATCAGCACAATAATGGCGGTGAGGTGCAGAAATGGTGGTGGCGGTTTCGCTTTTTCTTTTTTCTTTTTTCTTTTCTTTCGAAATAAAATTGTTGCGTTCGTTTCGTTTCGTAGAAATTTGAATATTAATTCTTGGCACTTGGGTTCCTTCTGTTTGCTGCCGTCATGCGAGATTGAAATGAGTGGTTGGTGTTGCGTAAATTTGTTAGATTAATTGAATAGAATAGGAGTTGTTAATGGAGGTGGTGCTGGTTTTTTCTATAAATGATGGGACTCTTGTTTGTTTTTGGGTTTTCTTTATACATGATTTTGGGCTTTGTAGGGCAAGTGGTTGAGAACAACAAGAAGAATGAGAATATGTACCAAGTCAACAACACATACATGAACTCCTTTTTGTTTTATGCGAAAAGTCACTTGTAGTTTTTTTTTTTTTTTTTTATAGGACTTCTATTAAGAAAATATAAAATGTCTTACAAAACGTAAGAAATCAATTAAAAGAAAATCGAGTAAAATAAAGCATAAAGTCCTATATAAATGCGAATGATAAGAGAAGAATACGATATAATTGCGTCTAGTCAGCATGCAGTTGCACCAAAACAGAAGAAGGGAGAGGTTCAGCAGCATCATAAAAGAATGAATGACCACCCACTTCAAGATAAGTAAGAATGTCTGCACTATAATTTGTTTTACGATACACGTATCGAATTTGAAGGAAAAAAAATAGATTGACAAGGATAAGATGTCATGCCATAGAGAGTGATAGGGCCACGGAGGTGATGTGACTTTATTGAATCAGTTAACCAAAGAAAAGAATTTAATTCAAAAATAACACAATCGAGGACAAGAAAGTAGCAAAGAGTCAAACCATGTAAAAAAAATCAAGATTTCAACTATGGTACCATTTGTACCATCTAAAGATTGGATGAAAGCTAATAAACGATGTCCTTCATGTAGGTAAAGTCAACGAGATCCAAAGTCCACCAAAATCCAAAATTGCTATGAACCTCATGTAAGTAAGACCATTGAACCCTATCAAAAACTTTGCGCATGTCAAGTATCAAAATTATATTACCCCCTCTCGCAGGCTTACCCATGTAAGTGGTCATTTCCAATGCCTAGGCTATATTGTTAGCAATGTCACGACCAATAATCCCCCCTAAGCCTCAAATATAATTCGGGAAGGACATAACTCAAACGCTTAGCAAGTATCTTAGAAAGAACTTTCAAGGATACCTGGCATAAACTTATCGGCCAAAAATCAGAGAATATGGCAAATTCAACACATTTAGAAAGCAACACCAATATCGAAGCACCACGAGAATGCTCTCTCATAAAGGTCCACCCTTTTCAGTTTGTATGTTATCTTAGCCAATCAAGCAAGGAGCAAGGCTCATTCCAAGAGCTTGCTATTGGATAAGAAATCAGTATGAGTTAACCACATATGTTGAAAGCGATATGGTGTAGGGGGTCGAGCCTGTGCACAGTTCTAGATTAGCAGAGGAGCATGATCACTCGTAGCAACTAACTCCAAAACTGTAATAGTAGCTATAGAAAAATAAGAAGTCCAGTGAAGGTTAACCAAGGCTCTATCTAAACGCTCTAAGATGAATCTATTGAGTCGCTTGCAGAATCATTGAAATTGATAACCCCTAGGCGGCAAATCATATAAATAATTATCAATAAAATCATTAAACTCAGTCTTAGATTGAAAGGAGTAGGGAGTGTCCCCTAGCTTCTCTTAATCACAACCTAAGACATTAAAATCACCAAGGATGACTGTGAGAGTGGAGGATGAGAGCAAGGAAGTCACGTCTGCCTAAAGTTGTCGGTGCAGAAAAACATCACATTTTGCATATAATAACACAAATAAAGTGTTTACCCCCTACAAAAGTGCCAAAAAGGCTAACAATTGCTCCATGAGCAGCACCACAGTACACACTGTGTCTGGCCGAGTGAATAACCAAATCTTTACGCCCATGGATTCATTTAAAACAATAGTAGGAAAAGTCAAATATCGCCCAATAGAAGGAGCTTGAGAAAGTGAAGTCATAGGTTCCAAAACACCAAGGAAAAATAAAGTATAACACTTGACGAACTGGCGAAGATGTGACTGCGATGAAGACGCTCTGATTTCTCACTCATTCCAAATGAGAAAGTCTGATATCAATAGACTGGAGTGGTTGACACATGGGGAAACAACTATCTCCTTCTTCTTTGGAGGTCTTCCATGTTCCCTCTTTTTCACAACTGTGTTTTTCTCTGAATTTGATTTGCACCCAGATTGGTGCCCAATAACAACAAAATCATCGAAAGTATGCTTCTATATAGCACTATGTCAGCTACAACAGCAAGGCTTGAGTGCACTACCCCATCCCCATCTACATACAAAGTAAGACTAGTCGAACCACCAGTAGCCACAAACGGTGGATCCACGAATCCAAACCTAGCTGTATCAGAAGTATGAGAAGGAACATGAACTGTGAGAGGAGGCCTTTTCCTCCAGTTCAAACCAGCGAGAGGAGCTGCAATAGAAGTAGGGTTAGCAAGCAATGGCTTCCCCGCTTGTTTACATGTGATCGCCAAGTGACCATGTGAACCACATTCTAAGCAATACTTAGAGCCCTTCTCATAAACAATATTATCCCCACAACTCATTTGAAAATAGATCCAATTCATATTGCATTTAGTTTTGGCTTACTTGCATCAAACTCAACACAGACACGTACATATATGGCACGAGAATGTGTAAGAGTAGGTAGATCAGCCTTGATCAAATTCATATCCAGAGAGTTAGCAGTTCATTTTAGAGCCAAAGGATAGCAATAGTCAAAGGGAAGAAGTAAAAGTTGAATCCAGATAGGTATCTTCGGCAACTCATGCTTAAAGGCCACATTGCAATGCCAATTGAATATCGAAAGGGAGAACCATTGATGCTCATATTATCCATAGTCCAAGCAAGCTGATGAACATCTTCATTACGGAACTTGAGGAACAACATACGACGATCCAACAAACTAATAATGGATTGATCCTAAAGGTTTCATTTATCATAGACATAATTTCGAAACACATCAATAGTTGGACGACCTGAAACATCAAATTTTGCACTAAAGTAAAGGCCAAAGAAAAAGCTAATTGTTGGTGGTCGGGTTTTGAAAATAGGGCCGCAAGGTGACCCTATTTTTTGCCACTATACCGACATTAAGCTCCACATTTGAAATAGGTCACAAAGATAAATTTAAGTAGAGTTCGGCATATGGGCGGTCCGGGCAAACCCGGATCGCCCATTTTCATAAACGGGTATTACACCGTTTAGACCGTTCAAAATGTTTATATAAACATATATCCATTTAATCCGTTTAACCATATTAAATCATTTTAACCC
>JAOWBN010204061.1:0-14503 GCA_028565015.1 Pinguicula moranensis | reverse complement strand
CCGACCCGGAAAGAAACCCGGAAGATTACATAACCCGGAAAGTGACGTGGACCATTGCCGCTTTATATAATAGATTTCCTATCACCTATGTCGAATCTACTTTTATTTTTTTTGTAACTCCTATGTGGAATCCATTATTTCACCATTTTCGACAATATATACATATTCTCATTGATCCATGATCAGGGATGAATTAAATTTATCCCGGGCTAGATATTTTTTTGGAAGAGTTGTAAATTATTTTTTGGCCTGTAATGTAATATCTTGAAATTTAATGGTTTTGAAAAGAAAGGTAAGTTTGAAAAAAAATAAAAATAAAATACATTTTGGGGCGCGACCAGGCTTGGCTTTGAAAGAAAAAAAATGATTGAAGGAGATTGGGGTGAAATTGGTTGCTGAATGTCTTGTTTTTTATATCTTAAAATTAGATTATTATTATTATTTTAAAAATAGTATTTTAAAATTTTATTTTTGACTTTTTTTTAGTCATTTTTTTTGGTAAAGTATGTAGAAAATTATTTTTTTCACCTTTTACTTTTAATGATAATTTTGTAAATAAATAAAAATTATCTTAAAAAATTTGACTAGGAAGACTATCTAATTATCTTAAAAAATTTGATCGCTAACATATTTCTATAACTTATAAAACCCCCCCACACATATTTCTATAACTTGTTTTATTTTTTTATATAGTTTTTTAAACTCTCAACAAATACAAAAGAAAAAAGAGAATAAAACTTATAAGTATTAAACATACCCTAAATCCGGGTCTGTCACCCCACCCCAGGTTTGTTTTTAGAAGAATATTCTAAAATTTACTTCTAATCCCAATTAAAATAACACTTTTATAGTCCCATAATTTTCGATTACCTTTATTTTTTGTTCATTTAACTTATTTTACCTTACAAATATAGGTTATTTTATTTTTGAATAATACAAATTATAATAAATAATAATAAACTAAATAAATAAAAGTGAAGTAAAACTAATAAATTTGATAAAAAGTGAAATGCAAATAAAAAGAAATAAAATAGAGAATTATCAATTATGTTGCTCTTTGCAACTGCATTAAATCATCGGTTAAAGATATTGGTAATAAAATTTTAATATTTTTAGAGTTTGTTTGGGGTAAATACTATTAATCAGAGTTACATAATACTTTGGTAATTAAATACGTTTTGGCCACAATTGACATCAAAAAAGTAAATCATACAATAATAAATCTGAGATCAGGTTCCATATGACGAGTAAAATGGATATCAACAAGTTAAGAGGGCAATGCAAATAGCCTCGACTCGACGTTCTTTCTCATTTCCTCAAAACTCAAACGCCAAAAAGAAAGTACTAAACGACATTTGAAAATAGGTGGAATAGGAAAGATACATTTTCCTGTCAATTCAATTGGTGAGACCTTCCTCCTCTTTGGTTGTTCCACTTGTTCACCGAATTCACATATCAAAGGTAAATGGTTCGAAAATCCCAATTTCATGATGTATGTGAGGTTTTTGGGCTGATAATTGTGTGTAACAGGAAATTGTTCGTGGATTAGATCTTATGATTTTATTTTTCATATTATTTTTATCACTGGACCAGCTGATTATCCATCAATTCCGATTAACTTTCCTCCACCGATCCAAGACATTGATTTCCGCCCTATCGTAGCTCGTTTTGCGCGAGATTTTGAGTACTTTTTTGTTCGTTCTGATTGCTATTTGCTTACAGATTTGCAGGCAAGGGGATCTTTTGAGGGGATACATGAGCCCTGACATATTAGGTTGAAAATAAGGTTGAAAAGAGTGATTTTGAATGGTCCAAATGAAAAAGGTGAAGAGGAAGATAGCTAAATCTTAAGAGAGAAATTGGTGAGGAAAAATGTGGGGGACAAATATGGATGGACTGTCGGCTCCGGCGTTACGTAGAGATCCATATGAGGTCCTTTGCGTGTCTAGGGATTCTTCTGAACATGAAATTAAGACTGCTTATAGGAAGCTTGCTCTCAAGTGAGTTTCCTCTGTTTATTTTCATGTTATAATTTCGTGCATAGTTTTCTCTCTTAAAACATGATAAGTATTCATTTCCTGTGTTTCATTTTTTATTCTCATGCATGTAGAATTTAGCAAGTGTCTCCTACAAAGTTCGATGGTTTTCCAAGAAGTGTGAGTTGGATTGGAAGTCTGTTTTTGTATCTGGCTATCACGGATTTTGGTTTGTTGCTCGAATAATCAGTAAAACCAAACTAAGCCAAACATACTCGCTTAATTCTGTCCTTAAGCAGAGTTTGAAAAGGATAAAAAGTACGCAGTCATACCCCTACCTCACAAGAGATAAAGATACTGTTTTCTTAAAAGGCAGCAAAAAACGAACAAACATATATGTAAATATGCAAATAAAAATAGAAATAACAGTAGACGATAAATACATAACTAAATAATGCTTCCTTGGCATCAAAGTATCTTTAGGGATACACTAGGTGAAATTGGGCAATGAGTGTGAGGTAAATGATTTAGAACAGATGAAATACTTCCTTGGGATCGAAGTAGCTCGAGGACCAAAGGGAATAGTGCTATCCCAAAAGAAGTATGTCTTGGATTTGCTCACAGAGAAAGATATGCTAGATTGCAAGCCTGCCAGGGTACCCATCGAGCAGAATGTGAATTTGAGTCTAATGTTGGTGAGTCAGTGGATAAAGAAAGATATCAGAGATTGGTTGGACGGTTGATATACCTAAGTCACACTCGACCTGACATCTCATTTGCTATTAGTGTGGTGACCAGATATATGCATGACCCGAGAAAAGGCCACATGGATGCAGTGTATCAGATCTTGAGATACTTGAAGAATGCACCAGGAAAGGGATTGATCTTCAGGAAGAATGAACATATCAGCATTGAGGGATATTTTGATTCAAATTGGTCTAGCTGTGCTGATGACAGGAAGTCCACATCTAGATACGGCATATTTGTATAAGGGCAATTTGGTCTCCTGGATGAGTAAGAAACAATCTGTTGTTGCCCGTTCTACAGCTGAGGCAGAGTATAGAGCTATGGCCCTGAGTGTTACTGAGATGATGTGGCTGATGTCGTTACTAACAGAGTTGAAAATGGATGAGGAAGCACAGATGCAGTTGTGGTGTGACAACAGGTCAGCTATCAGTATTGCCAATAACCCGGTCCAACATGACAAAACCAAACATGTGGAAATTGACAAGTTCTTTATCAAAGAGAAACTGACTAGTGGGCTTCTGGAGCTGAGACATGTGGCTACTAAAGAGCAGATTGCTGATTGCCTCACCAAATCGATATCTTTCGCCCATCTCGAGGGTAGTGTTGGGTTTGGTGGCCAGAGTTAGGTGAGTCACCTAACTCCCACCAACCAAATGTCCCGAATAATTTCTTCTATATGCATGGTTGTAATACAGGAATAGAAATAACAGATTTCCTTCTCAATTTACTATAGGTGTCATTGAATACGAAGTTATTTCGGGCTTTCCATAGCCCCTTTACTAAACTGTGTTATAATGACTTCCATGTTTCACTACACTGTTCTGTTTGGTCAAGCTCTGGTGTTGAAGATAATGCTGGAGAGGATTATTACTCCCCTCATAATTGTACCCCAACCAACTATATAGGTCCTACAAAATTTCGTATACATCGTTATATTTGAAGAATGTATCGTAGTGTTTCTTCCTTTGCTTGACAGAAAGCACAACTAAGGGCTGGTAGTTGAGTTGAGTGCACTCCTCGGGCATGCAGGTTGTCGAATGTC
Organism: Pinguicula moranensis; assembly: GCA_028565015.1. Lineage (NCBI taxonomy): Eukaryota > Viridiplantae > Streptophyta > Magnoliopsida > Lamiales > Lentibulariaceae > Pinguicula > Pinguicula moranensis. The sequence goes on along the minus strand of JAOWBN010204061.1, from coordinate 10,738 downwards.
GCGATCCTTTCTTGTAGCAAAATCCACACAAAAGCCTGAATAAGCTTTGGAAGTCCACTGCACCAGCTTGTCGCCAACACTACATTGTCCTGCATAGAAAACCTCATAAAGCGTGTTAGTTCATGGTAAGCCGATCTTACCATGTAGGTTTGGTGATCTCTATTTGGCCGCCATCTCCAGTTGTCCTTCGCTTTTGGCTGGATCTCTATACCTGCAATAATAGTCTCTAATAATTCGCCATACCAAGGTTAGATTTTCACTATGTGGGCTTACTTTCACAGCTACTGTGTTGTGTTGATCTGTGGCTATCGAGTATAGACGATCAGAGAAATCGCCTGGACGTGTTTACATAGATATCCTCCCCATTACTTATTTGATGTTGCAGATTGCTACAGAACCAATAGGTTGAACATACGTGTTTACATAGATCTTGCCACCATCTCGATGCTCTTCCAGAATCAGTGATTGCTATCCAGTATCTATCTAGTCCTTTCGGGTACAGATAGATTGATTGAATGCTCTTACAGAGAAGGCCATCTTGATCGTACATCTTGCCAGATTTGATCCCACTTAATCCGTTGTATAGGTTTTGCATCCTGGGATCTACCCCCATAGAAACTTTGCTTGTATTTTGTGTATGATGGCAATGACATAACTTGAAACACTTGGAAATACTTGATTTGAAGAATTGATATAAGAAATCTTCTTCTTCTTACAAACATCAAACTCATGTGGCTATTTTTATAGACTTTGTGTGTGTTAGGTGTAGTAGATGGGTTGGTGTGCTGCCTAACCTATCAAATTACTCCCACACGTTTTTCATTCAACACTCCCCCTCAAGATGGGCTAAATATATCAATCAAGTCCATCTTGTTACAAAGCCTATCCAAATCTAGTGCACTAAGGCCCTTGGTAAGATAGTCAGCAGCCTGATTCTTACTACCTATATGTCCTAGCTTTAGAAGCCCACTGATCAGCTTCTCTTTGATGAAGAATGTGTCAATCTCTACGTGCTTGGTTCTGTCATGTTGGACTGGGTTATTGACAATGCTGATAGCCGATTTGTTATCGCACCACAGCTGCATCTGTGCTCCTTCATTCATTTTTAACTCCTCCAGCAAGGACCTCAACCACATCATCTCAGCAACGCTATGGGTCATGGCTCTGTACTCTACTTCAGCAGTAGAACGGGCAACAACTGATTGTTTTTTACTCATCCAGGAGACCAGATTGCCCCCTACCAACATGTAATATCCGGATGTGGATTTCCTGCCATCGACACAGCTGACCCAATCTGAATCACAATATCCTTCAATGCCCATATGCGCGTTTTTTCTATAGACCAACCCTTTCCCTGGTGCATTCTTCAAGTATCTTAGAATCTGATACACTGCATCCATGTGACCCTTTCTTGGGTCATGCATATACCTGTTTATCACACTTACAGCAAATGATAATATCAAGTCTGGCATGACTCAGGTATATTAGTCGTCCAACCAATCTTTTGTACCTCTCTCTATCCACATGTTCACCATTATCAGCCATGAGATTTACTTTCTGCTCGATAGGTACCCTAGACGACTTGCAACCAAGCATGCCTGTCTCCGTGAGTAAATCCAAGACATACTTTCTTTGGGATAGTACTATCCCCTTTGATCCCCGAGCTACTTCAATCCCAAGGAAGTATCTCGGCTCTCCCAAATCCTTTACTTCAAATTCCTTGCCCAGTTTAACCTTCAGCTCTGCTATCTCCCTCCCATCATCTCCTGTAATGTTCATATCATCTATGTAAACAGCCAACATTGTGATATGATCGCCAGTATGTCTCAGAAAGACAATATGATCTGCATTGGTCTGGTGATAACCCATGCCTATCATAGCCTTCTTGAATCTGTCGAACCAAGCTCTAGGGGATTGTTTGAGGCCATATAAGGATTTTTTAAGCCTGCAAACTTTTCCTTTTGTTTGATCAGTGCCAAATCCTGGGGGAATCTCCATGTACACCTCCTCAAGTAAGTCACCATGAAGAAATGCATTCTTCACATCGAGTTGGTGTAGGCTCCATCCCTTGTTTGCTGCTATGGAGACTAAAGTCCTGACTGTACTCATCTTAGCGACTGGTGCGAAAGTCTCATCATAATCAATACCATATGTCTGACTGTACCCCTTGGCTACTAATCGTGCTTTGTACCTCTCCACCTTTCCTTCGGGATTTTGCTTCACAGTGAACACCCATTTGCATCCTACGACTTTCTTCTCAGGTGGCAGTGGTACAAGTATCCAGGTTCCATTTTTTGTCAAAGCTTCCAATTCCTCTATCATGGCAGCCTTCCACTTTTGGTCCTCCATTGCATCCTTCCAACACTTAGGCACAAAAACACTGTCCAAAGATGCAATAAATGCCCCATGGCTGGGTGATATGTGAGAGTAATAAACATGCTCAGTAATATCATGAAGAAAACCATACCGATCCTGTGGAACCCACGCATTAACACGGGTGGTCCGCCTTAGCGGCTGAGGTAAGGGAGAAAAAGGAATAATGTCACTTGTGTTAGCTGGATGATTTGCTATGAGTAGTGGTACAGGTGTCTCCAAAGTCGAGGTCGGCAAGGTACTAGAAGATGGGACAAGGGGACGCATCCTCATGTACCTGTGACATAATTGTGGAGTCTTTCCGTTACTCACTTCTCCATCACTCCCCAACTCTGCACCTGTGTTTGTGTTTTGTGGGTGAGAGGGACACGCGATCTCTCCCACAGTCACTGTCCGTGACTCATCTCCAACATCACTCTTCTCCCCCTCTCGTCCTATACCTCCAATGGTCATGATACTCTTCCCCTCTCGTCGTACACCAGTCGGCGAGTCCTCAAAAGAAGAGGATGTCTCTTGTAGAAAGTATGGTTTTTACTCACGAAAGGTAACATCTTTACTTATAAATGATCGTCTCTCAACTGGACTCCAACAGATATAACCTTTTTGGGTAATTGAGTATCCTACAAATACACACTTGATGGCTCTGAGATCTAACTTTCCAACACTAGGCCGGTTATCCTGCACAAAACACAAACAACCAAATGGCCTTAGCTCGATCCAATCTCCTCGGGTGTCCGTTAATACCTCATGTGGTGAATACCAATTTAGGATCCGTGATGGAAGTCGATTTATCATAAAAGTAGCAGTCATAACCGCTCGACACTACAAGTATTTTGGAAAATTCATCTCAAACATCATATTTCTCTCAATTTCTAGGAGATGACGATTCTTTCTCTCTGCAACTCCGTTATGCTCTGGTGTATAGGGTAAGTGGTCTGGTGTAGAATTCCCTGAGTTGACAAGTATTCTTCAAATAACTTGTTTGTGTACTCAGTACCATTATCAGACCTTAGAACCTTTATTCTTGCTCCAAATTATGTTTGAACTTCCCTGTGAAAATCCTTAAAGCAAGCTAAGACTTCATTCTTAGTTTTCATCAAATATAACCGTGTCACACGAGAATGACAATCAATAAATATTATAAAATATTGAATCCAATAAATGTCGAAGTCGGGCATGGCCCCCAAACATCAGAATGTACCTCATAAAAAACGTGAGAACTCCTACGACTAGAGCTAACATATGAGTTTTCTGGTATGCTTGCCCAACTTGCAAGCGTCATAAACTAGTGTCTTTAATCTGCGCAAATAAACTTGAATACAAGCGAATCATAAGGGAAAAAGACGGATGACCTGATCGCCTATGAAACAACATCAGCTGGGCTGCCACCCTCTTTTCCTGCTCAGACTGCTCTGCTACTGGTGAAAGAGCTATTTCCTGGCCCTTCTGATCCATGTATCATAGTTCGTCCTGCCATGTACTAGTCCCAGTCCCAAGTACTTTTTTGACCCCTTCTTCTGGAAGATCACTTGCGGGATATTAAAAATAACTTTACAGTTTAATTCAAAAATTTATGCAATAATTGAAAGAAGGTTTACAGGAAATGGAGGGACATGCAAAACTTTGGACATTGTTAGTGTGTTTGTCTAAGTAGCCAAAGCTTTGGCATCCGAAACAACACTGGACTCAGAATGTAACTCCATCTGACTTTACTCTTGTATAATCGCAACAATAACATCATTAAGGGGTGGTATGGTAGATTGAGAGAGAAGGATGGACCTTCTCTAGCCAAACATCGGATTCAAGCCCATCAGGAACTTCATAGTTAGTTTTGTTTCATCATTTTTTGCCCTCATGCAGGCTGGATCACTACAACACGAAGTAGGTAGGAAGTAATCTACTTCGTCCCATAGCTTGATGAGACAAGCATGATAATCTTCAAATTTTTTTATCTTCCTGAACTAGATCATGAATCTCTTTTTCAATCTGAAACACACGCATTTGATTCTCTTTTCCGAAGTAATTATTTTTTAGTCAAGCCCACATATCACTCACAAGCTCCAAACCATCAACCGAGGAGACAATGGTAGAAGTTAATGAGTTCAATAACAATTGTTTTCCAGTCATTAGTTTGAGCAATTGCCTTTTCATCCCCTGTCAGATAGCTTCCTAATTTTCTACCCACCAAGGTAGTCTCAATTCGACAGGACCAACTAACATAGGAAACCCGTCCATCCAGTTTCAAGTCAACAGTTGGTAGGTCAAGTTTGACCTGTGTGGTAGATGGAACAATCGGCATTGGTGAAATACTCATCCCCTGCACTAACCTTTGGATAAGTTGCAGTGTAGCAGGATCGAGTTTTGCCAATGCTTCCACCCATTTCCCCATCACGTCATCATCCACTCTTGGCATCTCACAACAAGCACTTCACAACAAGCACTTCACAACACTCAACACTATCACTATAACTTTTTGGCAACAATCAATCAATTATCATCTCCACGACATGCCTAATTGGGCTACCCCAAGTTTAGGCATTTCAATCCAAATACAAAAAATTCAATTTATCCACGGAAACACAAATATGGATCAAATGGAATAACATTTACGAAAATTGATTTGACGAGTGTGACAAGCTCACAGAATCGAAGATTCTGATTTTTCACCTCCGGCGGCGGCGCGTGAGGCGGCTTGGGCGTGCGATATGTCCACGAAAAGCTCTCGGCGGCGCGATTCTGGCAGTCGTCGTCTCCTGCGCAGGCGGCGTCGGACGCGCCGTAGATCTGACGGAAACAGTGGCCGAAACTCTAGTCGTCCACGGCGGTTTTCACCGCAAAATCAGACGGCAGCGGCCGTTTCCAGCCTGGATCCGCGGTGTTTTGGAACGGGTGTGCTCCGACGCCTATTCTCGAGTGACGGTTTTGGACTTTGGGTGATGTGTTGTTGGGATTTTGTGTTCCTGTGTATTTTCGCTCCGATACCAAGTTGAAACTGGACAATCTTGTTTATTGTATCAAAATCATCCATTTTCCATAGTTCGATTTTTATATATAAGGTTTTGTTGGTGGGAGTTTGGAGGTGTGTAAGAGTTAGGTGACTACCTAAGTCTTACACACGTTTATTCAACACCACCTTTGTTCAATTCAGCCCGAAAGTCGTCTGAGATATACTCCACCCATTGTCTAATCGAATAGCCCGCACAACAGTATTGTATTGGGTTTTGACCATGTGGAGAAAGGTATGGAAGTGTGAAAAGACTTCAGACTTATTTTTCGTCAGGTAGACCCACATACAATGTGTGTGGTCATTGATGAACGTGACATAGTAGCGATGCTGTGAGAGGGAGGTGACAGGTGATGGCCCCCAGATATCCGAGTGAACAAGGTCAAATGCCTGCTGGGAACGATTCATACGAGGAATATATGAAGTACGAGTATGCTTAGACAGTTCACAAACAACACAACGAAAGGAAGAGTCATTGCAAGCTTTATTAAAATCGGAAAATAACAAACATAGATATTGAAAGTTCGCATGGCCAAGACGAGCATGCCACAAATCTAGTGTTTTGGAAGAAAAAACTACAATTACGAGAATTTGACAAAACGGACGGAAGTAAAGACACATTGGCTTGCAACGGGGACGACTTCCTGGATGATGGAAAGTCGCCAAAATAGTAGAGGCCACCACGCTCATAACCCCGGTCAAAAATCTTCTTCGAATGCGTGTCCTGCAAATAGCAAGAATGTGATTGTTATGTTCTCAGGCTAGTTGATAGACAGAAAAAAGGTCACATGCAAGTTTAGGGACATAATATACACAAGAAAAAGTGTAATATCGGGGGATAAATGACAGGAACCTCGACCACTGATGGGAACTAAATATCCATCAGTAAGGCGAACAAACTCATTTAAGGATACTAATGGAGGAGTAAGGGCGGACAACTCGCCAGTCATATGGTTATTAGCTCTAGAGTCCAGAAGCCAATCAGGGTGAGTGGATTTACCATGCAATGTAGTAGGAGCACCTGTAGCACCAACAACAGTAGTAGAACCTGAGAAAGAAGATGCCATCATATTGAGGCAGGCTTAAAGCTGGGCCATATGAGACTGAAGCTGGCTAAAATCAGAAGGTGTAGGGCCAAACTCATTGATATGTTCTGCAACAGCACCCATATTTGATGTGTCTCGACCGCGTCCCGCCACAAGCCCTGTAACTCGGTCTTTATCAAACTGCTTCTTCAACTTTGGATGCAGGGTGAAACAACGATCAATAGTGTGACACGGTTTCTTACAGTGCTGGCAATAAGGATGAGTAGAGCGAGGGCCAGGGGATCCAGCAAATGCTACCTGATTAGGAGACGGAGGTGTGCCAAGAACTGGAAGAAGACCGCGTCGTCGTTCATCTGCCTCAATGATGGCGAATGCATCAAATAGCCCGGGCATTGGTGTGATATTTAGGATCTGGGTACGAAGGGATTTGTACTCGGGCTTAAGGCCCATCAAAAACTGGTATGTATGGTGGCGCTCAAGACGCTTGGATTCCACTTCGCCACATTTGCTGTAGTGAAAGTCACTTAAGGGTTCATACTGAGAGAGAGTTCTTCACAGTGACTGCAAATAGCCAAAATATTCAGCGACAGAAACTCCCATAGATACCTGAGATACACGGTTAAGATTTTGATGAAGTTCAAAAACACACATGAGTCATTCCGCGAATGCTCGAAAATGTGCTTGAGATTCCCCCAAAGTCATAACATGATCGTATGATACATGAACTTTTTGTAAACAGTAATCGCCATGGAGTGGAACATCCATCCCAGGATGACGAAATTGTTAGCATTACAATCTCAAGAGCTTTTGCATCGATCGCCGGTGGGGGCTTATTCATCACAAAAAGCCAACATAGCTTTCGTACCGCCAATGAATAAGTGCAGACTAGTGGACCAGGCTTGAAATTTTGGCCATTCAACAAGATACTGATGACCCATTGCGTAGGAGAGTGCGCAAGAGATAGATCGGCGTGGGGGACGACGATGACTGTCTGGCCGGTCCAGACTTCGTTATTCTTGACTGAGGCGTCTGATATAATGCTCTAGAAGAATTCAGAATAGAGGTGAAAAGAGTGAGAATACTCGAATCACGCCAAAGAGGAAACGATCAAGATTAGACAAGATCTACAAAAACACAACGATGGAGATCTGGCAGGTCTTCCAAAGACATCAAGAAATGAACCAAGCTCTCACGGCATTAATGGAGAGTGGAGAGAGACATGGAAGCCAAAGGACAAGGCTACCTGGCGATTAAAAACAATGGTGATTTCCTTCTGGTTTGGTAGGGCGGCGGCGGTGTGTGGTGGAGAGGGGGAGGTGGTTTGTGGTTTTGTGTAGAGGGGGGCGACGACTAGGGTTAGGTTTATGATCTGATACCAAATAGAATTAGGGGAAGAATAATAGTTGTATTAGATTTGAAGGGATACATGGGTTTATATAGGAATACATAAGGGTAAACTAGGAATAAAAAACCTTAGGAACTATCTAGAATATGGGCTTCTAGAATTGTCTAGAACATGGGCTTTCTAGGAATTATTTAGAACATGGGCTTCTAGGAATTATCTAGAATATGGGCTTATAGGAATTATCTAGAACATGGGTCTTAAAGCCCATATTCCAACATAAACCAATGTTTCGATGCTATTTTTTTCAGTTGAGATGGATGTCATATCACGATGTTTGCAGTGTATGTGGATGACATGATCATCACTGGTGATGATGAGGATGGGATTACGAGGCTGAAGGTGAGATTGGGTAAGGAGTTTGAGGTGAAGGACCTGGGTGAACTGAAGTACTTCCTGGGGATTGAGGTTGCTTGTGGGCTGAAGGGGATTGTTTTGTCCCAAAAGAAGTATGTCATAGACTTTCTCAAGGAGACATGTATGCTGGGTTGCAAGGCTGCTAATGTGCCTATTGATTAGAAGGAGAAGCTAAGTGTAGAGGCTGGTGAGTCGGTTGACAGAGAGAGATACTTGAGATTGGTGGGGCGGTTGATATATTTGAGGCATACCTGTCCAGATATATCCTTTGTTGTGAGTGTGGTGAGTAGATATATGCATGATCCTAGGAAGGGTCACTTGGATGCCCTGTATCAGATTCTGAGGTATCTAAAAAATGCACCGGGAAAAGGACTGATCTTTCGAGAGAATGGAATCTGAACATTGAGGACTACTGCGATTCAGATTGGGCTATCTGTGCTGATGACAGGAGGTCCACATCTGGATACTGCATATTTGTAGGAAGCAATCTGGTATCCTGGAAGAGTAAGAAACAATCGGCGGTTGCTTGTTCCACAGCCAAAGAAGAGTACAGAGCCATAACCCTGAGTGTTGCAGGGATGATCTGGTTGAGATTCATGTTAGTGAAGCTCAAGCTAGACCATGGGGCTTAGATGAAGTTGTCGTGAGACAACAAGTCAGTGATTAGTATTGCCAATAACCTTGTGCAGCATGATAGAACCAAGCGTGTGAAAATCAATAGATTATTCATCCAGAATAAGCTGAACAGTGGACTACAGGAATTGATACATATAGACACCGTGGAACAACTTGCAGATGGTCTCACTAAGGATCTTAGTTCACTAGACTGAAAGAGACTATGTAACAAGATGAACTTGATTGATATCTTTCGGCCATTTTGAGGGGTAGTGTTGGTAATTATAATAATTTAGGGACCTAGTTTCAATTTGTGTTAAGTGTACTCGATATATGCCCAATGGCTATCATTTAGTATACAGGAAGTTATTATCTCAATTCACAATTTATACCCATACCAACTTGGCACAACTATGCCTAATGTCCATGCATCTACACTGAGAAAGAAGATTCATCCGACCATCACTACTGAAATTAATATCAATAGCACATCAGTTCCTCTGCCAACTCAATCCTCTCTCTTTTCGACCAATATTTCTTCTATTTTAGCTCTTTACTAAGTTTCAATTTGTATGATCTATATGTCAGTTATTCTGAAGGTGATCTGCTTTCGACGCATCTTATGCTTTTGCAGGAACTGCAAGACTTCCAGGTTTCCATGTCACGGTTGGAAGTGGGGGAGAGAGGCTTCTTCCTGAGTGGTACACAGAGAAAGGTAATATGCATACTCCACTCAAATACTCTTCTGGACCTGCGATTTTGCGATATTACATGAAGGCATGCAGCTTATAGGATTTCTCCTCAATCAGAAATTGCTTGGACCCTTACATGAACTTATTACAGGGATAGCTTTGATCTTGAGCACAGAAATAGTCAACGCAGACCTTGCTTCAAAAACAGTTACTAGTGCAGCTGGCGAAATTTTTAAATATGAGATCTTGATTATAGCAACTGGCTCTGCAGTAAGTGCCATGTTTTTGGAATCCATTACTGAATGTGCTTTCTGGTTATCCTCCATTTACTGACCCCTTCGGATAGCATGTATTACATTGGCCAGGTGATTAAATTGACTGACTTTGGTGTACAAGGTGCTGATGCTAAAAATATCTTCTATTTGAGAGAGATTGATGACGCTGATAAACTCGTAGAAGCAATCAAAGCAAAGAAAAATGGAAAGGCTGTGATTGTTGGTGTCGGGTATATAGGTTTGGAACTCAGTGCAGCTTTGAGAATCAATAACATTGATGTCAGCATGGTCTACCCTGAACCTTGGTGCAGTAAGTAACATTCGCTACGGATCTCATTTCATGTGAACGTTTCTGTTTAGCTGATTTTTGGTTACTGTACCTTGATTTCCCTGGAAGATCATTGACTTGAAGTAATATATGATCCTACAGTGCCTAGGCTGTTCACTGCTGGCATAGCTGCCTTCTATGAAACATACTACGCGAATAAAGGAGTTAATATCATCAAGGGCACTGTGGCCGTTGGATTTGGCTCAAACGAAAATGGAGAGGTGAATTGCAATCTTAAAAAACAGAATCGTACCTCATCAACTATGTTTCAACAAATGTTGAAACTCCATCGAGTAACTTCCTGAACATAAATTCTCAACTTCCAGGTTACTGATGTCAAACTCAAGGATGGTAGGGTGCTTGAAGCAGACATTGTCGTTGTTGGTGTTGGTGGAAGCCCACTAACTACTGTATTCAAGGGCCAGGTTGAAGAGGTAAAGGGTGGAATCAAGGTGTGTGACTTTTACTCTCTGTGTTCTCTTGTTCAAACACTCACTCTTTTCTTATCGAATGTTTGTCCAGTGCGTGATTCCTGAGCATTCTACTGATGCTTTAACTAGGTTAAGGATAAGAGCTTCCCGTAATAACTCAAGATAAATGATTTTCTTAAACTTGACTATTGAATTTCGATTGTACTTGTACCAGT
>JAOWBN010204051.1:0-14503 GCA_028565015.1 Pinguicula moranensis | reverse complement strand
TCTCTTTTGGTTTTACACCAGTTTCCGACTTATCTTTTCCTTACCAGAGAAGTGGCGTCTTCATAGAACTTATCCTTGATATTCTTGGTTAGCACAAGTTACTTTCAGGGAATTGATTGGTGGCGTTCCGGTATAAAAAATCGTGACTACTCGTTGGTTGACGCAAGTTGTCTTCAGGCGATAGCACAACAATCTCGTCTCTTTTAGATCATGTGTTTGAATCATCGAATTGGTGTGGGTTTTGTCACAAGTTCGACAAAGATTCATATCACTTTGTACCCTCAAAAATCTCCAGAGATGGAGCCTGACTACGAGAAAGAAGGTCTATTGCTCGAGTGGCCAGCCACATTCTGATTTCTCCCCAGACCTGCACAGAGAAGGGACAGAGAAAGAACAGATGATCAGCGAACAAATAGGACAGAGGACTTCCTGTGCATCAAGAGTGATTTTCCTTCTGCGTAGAGTTTCTTTTGTTGGGACAACATTCTGCATCAGTTTCCATATGGAAAAGGATATCTTTTAAGGCACCATCTTATTCCAAATGCCAGCTAGATTCTGCCCCTCCTGCTGTGAATATACTTCAGGCCCTTCAGCAACAATAAGTTTGTAGGCCTGGTTAACAAGATATTTCCTTTCTAGGTTGCCATAAAAGAAATACCTATATTTTTCCATTCTGCTTAGGAGACACCCCTGCAGAGAAGCAAATAGGTTTGTTAGATCAATATTTTTTGCTTCCCTTAGTTGTCTTCTCCATGACCAACTCCATAACCATGTGTTCCCCTCCCAGCTGCCATAGTCAGCTATGAATGATTCAGGGTTTGAAGTTACTCTGAAAATTCTGGGAAACATATCAGCGCTGGATATATCAGTGTTACCGCAAGGGGACCATACTAATGTCCGTGAATTAAGGCATTAACCCTCATGTCGAGAGACAAACCTGGAGTTTCGGTGCATGCATGGTTGAACCGATAAATGCAGCTCGAAGGGACTCATGTGATTTATTTTGGTATTATTTTTGGAACTAGTGTACCAGTGCTCGATCAACCCACTGTTGTGTGGCAAATTCTTTGAAATTCCAAAATGAATTCTTTAGGGAGTGAAAAGAACCAATTTTGCACCGCTCCTTTTAAAGTTAATATAAAAGCTCGACCTGCCAAAGCTTCTAATATGGAAGTCATCTCCATATACAACATGAAGGTCATCAAATGTTCGCGTGGATCTAATTCTCCAGAGTATCTGGGTAGTCTATCCACAGTCGGTTCTAGGGTCACACTTTTCTGTTGAATCTTTTTACAAAATGCTTTAGTCATTGTGGTGGGCATTTGTGGTGCAAGGTCAGAGTGTCGTGGGGGCAGGGGCCCACCCATACTAAGGCGAGAGGCTGCTTCCTTGTTGATTTCGTAATTCGTTTATGAGATCCGATACTAAATTGGTTAGATTTATTTTTGACACATATTGTTAATCTGTAAAGCCGTAGGCTGTAGTTGTCATCTGATATGGCACCGAAATATTCACAGATGTTGTTGCTTGTACGACATCTATATGATGGGAAGTGTTGTCGTTTACTTTCATTTTTTCTGGGCTTTTTGTTGGATTCCCTTCTGAAAACTTTTTGTTGTGGTTCCCACCGATGCCAAATGATGTGGTTGGGTCTTTAATTGCCCAATTAATGTTTTTTAACAAAGAAAACTAAAATTAAGGACTAAACACTTGGGAAATGAAAAACACGATGTGTGCAAAAATTGCGAATGAAATCTTGGAGAATTGATTACATTAGATTTTTTCCCTTCTCCTATTCATGACTTTCTCTCTCTCTTTCTCTCTTTCTCTTTTTTTTTCTCTCTCTCTCTCTCTCTCCACCCACTTTCCTCTCTTTTTCTCCCTTCATTTCTTCTTTTCTCTCAGATTTCTTCTGCTTCTTTTATAGCAGGATGGAGGCTTCCTTCTCCATACTCGATTGGTTGGCTTCCTGTCAGTTTCATCACTTCCACACGGATCTTGAGGGGCAGCTCATGCTTGTGTGTAGAGAGGGGAGCAGACATCTCCAGCTTCTAGCAGGCATCACAGGAATGGCTTTGCTCGTCGGCTTCGCCTTTCTCTACCAATGGGATGTAGGTAATTTGGTTGTCTTTCCCCAAATTTTTATATGATAGGGGCGGGATTTTCCCAATTTGTCACGTAGAGAAGGGGGCGAAGATTTCTCGTACTGGGGGTGGGGTGAAGGATTTTCTCTGTATTGGGCTGTGTGATTTATTTAGCAATATTTAGGCCTCTATGTATTGTGCTTCATACCACATGGGTCTTCACATCCAGAAGAATAGTACAATTAATCTTTATGCTTTTTTCGATGGTAATTGTATTGGTTGTCATATGACAGGATACTCAACCACAGGATTATGTACGTACTTGGGAAGTAATCTTATCTCATGGTGCTCGATGAAGCAACAAATTGTATCTTGTTCGAGTTCTGAAGCCGGGTATAGGGCTATGGCTTCGACAATAATAGAAATTTCGTGACTCACATTTCTCTTATGTCTTCACATTCCGTTAGCCAATCCTCCAATTTTATTTTGTGATAATCTCATTGTGTTATTTTTCACTCACAATAAACATATTGAAATAGATTATTGGCCACGAGAGGGTTGCACTTGGATTGCTTGTTACTCGTCATGCCTCAACTTCTTCTTATATTGTAGATGTTTTTGTATAAAACCACAACTCAATTAAAAGATACATGTGATAAATTATACTTGGTTACCAAGCTCAATTTGAGGGTGTTGGAAATTAAACTTGCAAACACATCAATTACTAAAATTAATTACAAAAGCAATTCTGGAAAATGGGTCAATTTATCCCCTTGATATGGACCTTGCAAGAAGTAAATCCTTTGGGCCTTACGACACGGGCTTTTGGCCCGATTACTAAGATTGGACACTGGGTAAAAGTAATTCAATTCATTTGGGCTTTGTATTGAATAAGCCCGCTTCCTTGCCTCGTGGGCTGATAAGCCCGGACATTTTTGGGAGAATGGGCCGCATCCGGAAGTCCTGAAAATCATGGTCGTCGATATTGATTATCCAACGGTTGAAGGAAAAAGGACGCAGATTCAGACATCATCAAATCTGATCCGTCTGCAACTAACACAAATCCAACGGTCGACTTCGAATGGCGTTTCTCGAACAACACGATCAAATCCAAGCCGTCTAACTTCTGCACGATCCAACGGATGTAAGTGTCTCAAGCAGAGCAATGGATCTCGACCACTCAATTTCCTCGAAGATCCAACAGCGAGCCTTTATTCCTGTTGCTCGAATGAGCAGGTGGAAATCCAGCCGTCCATTGCCGATCTCATCTGACGGACGATATTGAGTCAAACATGTCAAAAATACAGATTAAATTCAGCCGTCGGATCAACTAATTTGAACTGTCAAGATTAAAATCAGGAAAATATAAATATCCTCCTATCACTGGAAATACATACAATTCATTCATTTTTCCTTCAAACTTCTCCCTGATTCTCGAATTCTCTCAACTGATTCTCGAATTCTCTCAACTTTCAATCACTCCTCTCTACTCTTTTTCATCGAGTTTCATATAGAATTTAGTTGATCTCGACTAAATCTACCGAAACCTCAACATCTTCAATCAAAGCTTTCGGATCTTGATTGTGTTTAGTGTAATTTTCAAAACGTTTTCTCAAATCTCAAGCTTAATCTGTTGAATCTCACTCGTCAAATCTGCATTTTTCCTTCCTTCATACTCAAAATAGGGATATAGTCTCGGATCTCAAGTTTATACTTGTAGATCTGTTACTATATCTTTTTATTAGATAGCTTGTCGTTGATTCTATTAGTAAGAGCATTTGTTTTTGCTCAAATTTCAATTTTGTATTGTAACACTTGTACTGTTAGCCGAGGAAATTCAGTGAATTGAATAAAGGCTACAAGGGCTACCGATTCCGGAGCTCAACGTGGAGTATGGAAATTAACTCTCCCGAACCACGGGCATTATATATTGTCCCTTACGGCTTTACTTTATATTTCGCACATATATAATTATTGTTGACTATTTACTAATTAACTGACGTAGTGTATAAATTGTGAGATCCGGCACATCGAATCCTAACCAGTGGTGCGGTGAGGGTGGAACTTGCCGGATCTAAACCTTCGACTAGTAAAGGCTGGAGTAGGTAAAATCTCTGATTTTTCTTTCACACTTGATAAGTGCTTTATTTCTTATTTTTTATTATTTATCTATTTCCCATATCGGCTTTATCCGTAACTAAAATTGATTACTTGTTAAAAGTGAAACCACCAAAATTACTCGAATTTGTGTTATTGCTTATTCCATTAATTCTCTATTTTTTTATCTTTATAACTATCATATTTTCCTTATAATTATATTTTAGCACTTAATTATCTCGTTTACCATACCGGCTGTGTCCGCTATTTGAACTTGGTAACTTGTTAAAAGTGTAACCAAAAATTGCTTGAATCGTTGTTAATACCTTTCTGTTTAGCACCTGCTTTTGATAGTTGTCGTATTTACAACTTTATATAAAACCACATTATTAACTTTGTAACTAAATACTATAAAATGAATACAAGGGTAGAAGTATCTTTGTTTGATGGGAAGGGTGATTTTAAAAGTTGGTCTAGGAGAATGAAAGCCCCTTTTATCACATAATAAAGTACATTATGCTTTAATAGAAGATTTAAAAGATTGGCCAGAAGAAGCAAAAAAGAACGTAGAAGAAATCAAAGAAGAGGCCTACAATTTACCTGAACTTAATTTATCTGATAATGTACTTAGGAAAATAGATATTAAAGAAGAAGATGCATTAATAGTTTGGAATAAATTAAATTCAACATATGCGTCAACAACTGCACCTAACTTAATAAAAATTAAAGGTTCACTCTTCTCTTATAAAATGGACCATCTAAAATCTATAGAAGATAATTTAGATGAATATTTCAAATTAACCCAAACCCTAAAAGGTACGAGTCATGAATTAGATGATGACAGTCTATCCATGATACTTCTCAATTCTGTAACTGAAGACTATAATATAGTAAAAAATGCACACAAATACTCTAAAAATGTGCCTGATCTAGAAACTATAATGACGGGACTCAAAGATAGAGAACAAGAAATAAAATCAACCACTGCCTTTTATGTAAACGCAAAATCGGAATCAAGTAGTCAACTTGTAAAAACTTATGTCCCAAACCTTAGCCAACCAAATACCTACAATAATGGAGATGTTTCCTCTTGGCACTTAAATGAAAAGGGGGAAGTATACTGTAGGTATTGTAAAGAACTTGGCCATATTATCACAAATTATTTTAGGTTAAAGGAGAAGGAGAAAAGGTTAGCCGAAACAAATGTAATCACAACACCAAACAATAAAACTATTGAACATGAAAGTGAAGTATTATTTATATCTTCTTATCTTAGTGAAGCTCTTACTGTCTCTAATGAATCTTTAGAAAATGAGTGGGTATTAGATAGTGGATGCACAAACCATATGTGCCCACATAAAGAATGGTTCAAAGATCTTGATGAAAGTAGGAAGGGAATAGTCTATATGGGAAACCATAATACGTGCACTGTAGAAGGAACATGTAATATAACCCTATTAACCTCCGAAAATAAACAAGTGACAATAACAGAAGTAAGATACATTCCTGACCTTAAAAGAAACCTAATTTCTCTAGGTGCCTTAGAAGAACTAGGATGTTCATTTAGTGGAGAAAATGGGGTCCTTACAATAAATAAAAACGGAAAATCAGTATTAAAAGGAAATCGTAAAAATTGACTTAATTTCCTAAATGGAGAATTTTACAAACAAAACAATAACACTGAAATATGTAACGTTGTCACAAATAATTCAGAAACAACCAAAACTTTGGCACTTAAGGTTAGGTCACATGAGTTTTAAAGGAATGATAACCTTACATTCCTTAGGATGCTTAGGAAAAAAAATCCTCTTTGTAATTTAGAATTTTGTGAACCTTGCATTTTGGGTAAACAACATAGAATTTGCTTTCACAAAGGAATTCACACCTCTAAAAACGTACTAGAATATTTACATTCAGACCTTTGGGGACCCGAACAAACTTCTACCCATGGTGGGGCTAGATATTTATTGTCTATTGTAGATGATTTTAGTAGAAAGGTTTGGACGTTTTTGCTCAAATCCAAAGATGAAGCCTTCAATAAATTTAGAGATTGGAAAATTCAAGTAGAAAATCAAACTGAGCGAAAAATAAAATACTTAAGAACAGCAATTCAACTTTTGATAACTTTTGTATAGAACATGGAATTACTAGACACAAAACTGTTAGGTACACTCCAGAACAAAATGGAGTAGCAGGAAGAATGAATCGCACTCTCTTAGAATGAGTTAGGTGTCTATTAGTTACCTCAGGATTAAGTAAATCATTTTGGGGCGAAGCCCTTAAAACAGCAACTTATTTAGTTAATAGAAGTCCATCTACAGCAATTGATCTTAAATATCCAGAATTAATCTGGACTGGACGTGAGCAAAACTTTAGTCATCTAAAAGTCTTCGGTTGTGCAGCATATGTTCACACCAAGGACGGTAAATTAGAACCTAGGTCCACAAAATGCATTTTTTTAGGATATCTGGAAGGTATAAAAGGATATAGACTTTGGGATCGAATTGTTCCTGGAGTAAAAGTTATAATAAGTAGGGATGTAATTTTCAATGAAAATGAGTTACCTTACTCTACAAATAATGAAGAAATCAACACTAGGTCCACGATTGAGGTGGAGCTTAACCAACAAATCCAACCACATGAACAAATTCAGAATCTTCCAAACGAAATTGAACAATGTCACCAAACCAAGATAAAAGATGGAATCCTAAAACGAAATTGAGCAAATGGATTTTTAAGATAAAAGATGGAATCCTAAAAACCGACCAAAAATCTACAAAGCTAGGTTAGTAGCTAAGAGATTTTCCCAAAAGGAAGGCATTGACTACAATGAAGTTTTTTCTCCTGTAGCAAAATATAAAACAATTAGGGTAATGTTAGCTTATGTAGCTTCCCTTAACCTAGAATTAGAACAATTTGATGTGGAAACTGTTTTCTTAAATGGAGAATTAGAAGAAACTATTTACATGGAACAACCTCTAGGATACATTGATGAATTTAAATCTGACCTTGTGTGTTCACTCAAAAGATCTCTGTATGGACTTAAACAATCCCCTAGGCAATGGTACAAACGATTTGATACATTCATGATAGATCAAAAATTCTCTCGGAGTAGTTATGATCCTTGCTTTTATTTTTCTATTGTCTGAATCTACATTTGACATTTATTTATTACTTTATGTGGATGACATGCTTATAATAAGTAGTTCAAAATCCGAAATCAATAAACTGAAACTGAAACTTAATCAAGAATTTGAAATGAAAGATTCAGGTGATGCAAAGAAAATATTAGGAATAGAAATTGAAAGAAATAGGGATGAAGGTACCTTAAAACTACACCAAATGACATACCCTAAGAAACTGTTTTCAAAATTCTTCTTTGAAAATTTAAAACCCGTAAATTTACCTTTAGCTAATCATTTTAAACTTTCAAAAGAACAAGCGGCAACCTCTGTAATTGAAAATAGAAAAAAATGGACGAAATTCCATATGTTAATGTACTTGGATCACTCATGTACTTAATGGTTAGTACCCACCCTCATATATCACACTCTATTTCTGTTCTTAGTCGATTTATGGCCAAACAAGGATTTGAACATTGGCAAGCACTAAAATGGACCATTAGATATCTAATTGGAACTGAAAATCTAAGATTAAAATTTAGGAAGAACAAGGAATTAAACTTAATAGGATATGTAGATAGTGATTTTGCAGGAGATCTTGACACTAGGAAATCTACAACTTGTTTCACATTTCAATTAGGAGGAAATTGTATTAGTTGAAAATCACAATTACAACCTATAGTCGGATTATCTACAACAGAAGCCGAATATATAGCATTAGCAGATGCTTTTAAAGAAGCTACTTGGTTAAAAGGACTACTAAGTGAATCGAAAATCTACAATATTATCCCGATAATTCTATCCGATAACCAATCTGCAATTTATTTAAGCAAAAATCATGTATTTCATGAAATTACCAAACACGTTGATATTAAATTCCACTTCATTAGGGACCTAATAGCTGAAAACCAAATTCACAATAGAAAAGTATCCACTGAATATAATGCTGCAAATTTTGGAACTAAAATACCGTCTCATAATAAATTTTTATCTTGTTTGCAAATTCTTGGTATGTCCTAACTTTGTTATGCAGGTTGAACTATAAGCTATGAGGGACTCTAACCCCGTGTAGCCACTAATTCTTTATTTTACTTTGGAGTTGGGTTTGCAACTTCAAGGTGGAGAACGTTAGAACTTGAAATTCCAATCTCAACCCCAAAAATTAATTATCAAAGTTAATTAGGCTAATAACTGACGATTTTGGGCTTTGTATTAATTAAGCCCATTTTTTTTTGAATTATGGGCCGCCAAAAATAATATTGTAAAATTTTGGGCTTCAGATGGCCCAATAGCACCAAATCCCTTAATTTGGTGGAGTGAAAATTGTGCCGTCAGATCTGATTGTGATCCGATGGCCAAAACTTTGCAAATCGTGCGAAAGCTCAGAGTTATCTCAGCCGTCCATTTTTCGAACGTTACGAATCAACGGATTCAAATCCTCAATCCACATCGACTTCTGTACTCGTTATCGGCCGTTGATCGTCACCTCATCCGACCGCTCGGATTCTGTCTGTGACCTTGAAAGAAGTGGCTGATCTCGGTCATTCAAACAAAGCAAGATCGTGCGTCTCTCCGGATAGTCCTCTCCTCGAACAGTGCAAACGATCTTTGCCATCGGTTTACTGAAAGATCCAACGGTCACAAGCAAAACCCATAACCTCGAGCGGATCAACTCATCTCGGGCACTCACTCGCGTCAAAATCCAACGGTGATCCGAAATTACTGCACTCGAACGTGCAGATGAAATCCAGCCATTGATTGCCTTACTCATCCTACGATCGATATTTATTCAATTTTGTCAAAAAAAAGGGCATTAAAATCAGCCAATGGATTTTAACACTTCTGAACGGTCAAGATTAAAATCAAGAAAATATAAATACCCTCCTATCACCGAAAATACACACAATTCATTCATTTTTCTTCAAACTACTCCCCGATTCTCGAATTCTTAACACTTCAATTCACTTCTCTCTATTCAAATTTTATCAAGTTTCACAGCGAATTTAGTCGATCTCGACTAAAATCCTCAGAAACTTTAACATCTTCAAATCAAAATTTTGATCTCGATTGTGCTTAGTGTATTTTTTCAAAAATGTTTTCTCGAATCTTAAGCTTTATCTGTTGAATCTCACTCATTTTTATTAGAAAATAAAATCATTTGTCAAATCTGCATTTTTCTTCATTCACATCCAAAATAAGAATATAGCCTCGGATCTCAAGTTTATACTTGCAGATCTGTTACTATTTCTTTTATTAGATAGTTTGTCGTTAAATTTAATTAGTAAGAGCAACGATTTTTTTGCTCAAATTTCAATTCGGTATTATACCACTTGTATTACTAGCCGAGAAAATTCAGTAAATTGAATAAAGGCTACAAGCGCTACCGATTTTGGAGTTCAACATGGAATAAAGAGATTATACATCTCCTGAACCACGAGCATTATATCTTGTCCCTTTACCTTATGTTATTTACATGTTGCACCTTAAATTTCTGTACTCATATTAAATAAGTGTATAACTTATAAGATCCCGCATACCAAATCCTAACATGTCAGTAGCATTATCTGCTACATTCCCTTTTTTCTTCCACCACCCCATCACCACCCGCCCGTCAGTCCATTTATCAGTAGAATTGAAATCTTTTGGATCCAGATTTGACCAATCTGGCCTGGCCAGTCTGTCAGCATTTAGTAACCTTCTCTTTCCCTTTCAATGTAGCCTGCGGTAATTGTGTGTCATCAGCGTTATCTTCGCTATCTTATGCAATGTAGATAGAGTGTGTCCTTGCATCCACTTGAATATCTATGTGATTATAGATTCTACTCAAGATCCAAGTGTGTAGGAGAACCCTTCCAGCCTAAATCTGTTTCGTGGCCTCTAAGCCATTTCCACTTGTAAGAATTTGCCTAGCTTTATAATAATCCACCGATAAAACCTATTTCCTTGACACTCAATAGGGATCCCTTCAACTGTTACCCAGCACATTCCGGTTCATCTATGACGGTGCATGCTAGCCTAACGGTTGAGCGTGTGACCTTCGATTCTCAGGGCTTGCCTAGAGGTCGAGGGTTCGAGCTCCAGCCCCTGGGCCCAAAGGATACCCCGATACTGTGATCTGGGTCTCTGTTATCCTTATTACTTATCAAAAAAAAAACATTCCGGTTCATCTCTAGAATTCCATGGCCTCACTCGTTTTATGCTCTGAGCAATAGCCAGGTTGAATTCATATAGGAATTTTTTCTGCCAATTCTCATCCTGTTGAAGAATTAGGAAGTGATTCCAGTTGGGGAGTGAAGCTATGGAGATGTCCTTATGACCAGCCTCTGCCATGAATTAGATTGTTGTTGTTCCATCCCCATACGATGACCTGTACATCCTTTCAGTTGGCTCAGTTTTCTGCGGATTGTAGCTTAATAATTCGTTGATTCCTTTCCAACCATTGTATCTAGATTATGCCTTGCTAAATTGACTTCCAAGCTTCTATGTTCTTCGTTTTCAGCATTATTATGTGCATTCGGAAGTTTGCCATAGGTTCTTGAGGGCCTACATAGTTCAAAGATAACAATGGGATCAATTTTATTTGATTTAATATCGTTAATTTTTATTCCATTTCTATTTCTATTTATTTTATTTTATTTCAGTTCATTTTTTTTTTTCATTTTCATTATTTTATCTTATTAAATTTCAATCACCTGCAGTTGCATGCCGAACATATTATAAATTGATTTTGGGGCTAAACTTGATGGAAAACTAGAATTGCATTTTCCTATATACTATTCAGGTTGAAGACTAATTTTTTGGAATATATTATTCATAAATGTGCCCCAATCAATGGCGAATCGTAGATTAAAATGACACCGGGCTAAACGGTCGCACAGATGGGGATCGGGCTCACACTCCACCCCCGCTCTCCCAGACGAGGTTAGTAAAACCAAAGGGATTTTGAGATTCTGATGAAAAATGCCATGTTTTCCATTTATGAAAGCTTGAAATACATATTTTACATCATGCTATTTTATAGCTTCATAATCAAACGACTATTTTTCAATTTTGTGCTTGTCTGATGCATTGATTTATGATACAAAATTTGGTGTGCTATTTTGGTGTAAGAGCTTGTTGGATTAATAACTCATTGGACTTGTAGATGCCTCGGTTCCAGCTCCATAGGTAAGTGTGCTGATACATTTGTTTTCTTATGCAGATTTCCTTGGATGTAGCATCTCCTTAGGATTTGTGGCATGTGCAGGATTATGCAGTAGGGTGGCTGATTCCTCGACTGTAGAGCTCTGCTGAAGCATAGTTGTGGCATGTGAAGGGCTATGGTGAGAGGCCACCTTTTCCTCGGCTAAGGAGCTGTATGTTTGGTCAACACCTAGAATCAGCATCGATCCTTTGGCAAAAGAGTGTGCCTTGTAGGCTTTCCCTTGGACTCAGGACTCAGGATGCTTTACTTAAGGCCTGTTTTGCGCAGGGTTCTAAAAATTATAATTGGCTTATAAGCACATTTTTTCAGAATATGAGTGTTTTGCGCTATCAACCTTTTACTACATGTTTTTTTTAAGAAGGCAAACCTTCTAAAATATAAGTAGCTCCTGATATGCTTTATTACTTCTTAAAAATTAGAATAATATTTTTGTAATTATATCAAACTTAAAAGTAAATTACAAGATTTTGTGAAGGTTATTTCGGTAATCTACTATTAATTTTGTAATATATAATTAAAATAAAATTTTAATAATTATCTTTTAAGTACTTGCGTAAAATATCACCCCTTCTAAAAATAAAAAGAAGTAATAGAAAAAGTAGAAGAAGGCCGGTGCAAAACAGGACCTTAGCAATTCTTTAGACAAAATGATGGGGCCTCGTTGATTTCGCTTGTACTAAGGATGCTTTACTTAGCAATTCTTTTAATAAAAAGAGGGCCTCGTAGGATTTTCCTTGTACTGAGGATGCTTTACTTGGCGATTCTTTTGACAAAACAAGGGGGGCCCTTATGTGTAATACTTTTTCAACTTGGCGATATTCTATGGTCGGTTGACAATCTCTCCGTCGAAAGCAATATCCATTATCCCGAGCTTCTGTACTTTGTAGGCCCCCTCCCAATTTGGGCCCAGTGTTCCCGTAGGTCTTTCACATTTCAATAGCACAAGGTCATTTTTAGATGGATTCGTACTCTTCAGTCTGGAGAGTGTTAGGAATTAAACTTGCAAACTCATTAAATATTAAATTTAATTAATTAACCAATTCCAACTCATGGGATTAGGTTATTCTTTACTAGCTTAGTATGAATATAATCAACCGGGCCTTGCATACTGGCTAATGACTCGATCAAAATATTGCACTATTGGAAGAAAAATTGGTATAAACTCATCTGGGCTTTGTAGCGTGTTGGGCCCGAATGTATTTATCTCTATAGCCCAAAAGACATGTCTCCCTAGCACAAATATGAGCCGTTAACGTCTACCCAATCCAACGGAAATTGAGGGAATCAGTTGTCAACGTTCCGCAAATCTGGACAATTGAATACAAACACAAATCCAACGGTCCCCTGCATAATCCGTTCCCAAAGCAAAAATCAGATCTTAGACGTTTATACAAATCCAATCCAGCGGTTCTTTTCGAATCGTTTGCCTCGAACGAGTACAACCAATCTCAACCACTCGATCTCTGTCAAGATCCAAGGGTCCGACGCAATTCCCGACTAGAATCTGAGCCGTCCAGCTTTACTCAATCCAACGGATGGTGTTTCTCGATCAGTACAATCAATCTCAGCTCCTCATGCTCTGCCAAGATCCAACGGCCAGCCGCAATCTGTGGACCTCGAGCAGGAAAATGGAAATCCAACCGTCCCTTTTTCCCAAACTCATCCAGCAGCCTCCAAACAGTCAAGTTTGATAACAAATATAAATATTCTTAGCCATTAGATCACCTATTTTGAACGGACTAGATTAAAACCAGGGAAAATATAAATATCACAAAGACTCCAGAAAACAAATACGAACTCATTTCATTCACTGATTTTTATGCTTTTCTACACATAAATTACTGCTAAAAGCCACTATTACAAATACTCAAAAAAGTATTTTAGCGGCAGAAAAGTTAAATAACTTTGAAGAAAAACATGCAAACACACACTAGCCTATACATGAATGTTATTATATTAATAAACAAGTACCCTAACCAAATGATAATAGCAAAAGTTTACTAATCATGTCATGAAAATAAAAATTGGAGGCGAGATGCTAAAGCAAATTGGTCGGAAATTCAGTGATAAATGCAGCTTCATGGAGGGGCCTTCCAACATAAGTCAATTGTCACAATCAACTAAGGTGATTTTCCAAAATAAAAAAATTCTACTTATAGTACATTTTTTGTACTTTTTAAAATTTGAGATTTATTTTCTTTCTCCTTTTTTTCTGGATTAATTCAATGTAAGTGTTTTAAAACTCTATTTATACTCCTATTCCTTTTTTAAGCAGAAGCACTTTTTTAAGTAGGTCTAGACCTACTTCTCATTCTCTTATGGTTCTAATGACAATTTTATAAATACATTTTTCATTTTTAGTTCTAATTTCAAATTTGATTTCTGATGGTTCCTTTCTTTTAGACTTTTTTAAATATGTATGTTGAGAGCTTTTGAGATTTTTAACACTATTATTTTAATAAAAATCATAAAAAGTTAACTTTGCAAACACTTCAAACTTCTTAATAGAAGAACAAGGAGTACGAGAAGGAAAATGAGAAACGAATAAAGAAGTAAAAAGAGTAGCAATAAGAGAAAATGACTAAAAGTACAATACAAACCCTTGCATGCATTTGGTTTGGAGAATTATGGAGATAAACACTTGGGGTCTATTTTATACTTCTTAAAAATTATTTTTTTTTCTTTTTTTTTTCAGATTATTTCAAAAACAATGTTTAAAAACTCTCATTCTCTTCTTCTCATTTTTTTTTCCAGCCAAAACTCATTTTTAGAAGTAGATAGAAGTTACTTTTTTTCTCCTTTCACTTATGTTGGCAATTTTGTGAATAAATGAAAGTTATTTTAAAAAATTTAACGCAAATACTATTTTTATAAAAAAAAAATCATAATTTTTCAAAACACTCAAAAATTATAAAATGAGAAATAAAAGGAGGGAAAAAAATATAAGTACAATTAGTGTTATGTTTGGTTTGAAAAAACAAACACTCGCCCAGGGG
>JAOWBN010204040.1:0-14505 GCA_028565015.1 Pinguicula moranensis | reverse complement strand
ATCAAAATTTGTCCATCTGTTTCGCAGAACATGCTTCAATGCAAAGGATCACAGAGAAAAGTGATGTGTACAGCTTTCGTGTGGTACTCCTAGTCCTAGAGGTCTTAATTGGCAGGCATCCCTTGGATCCAACACTACCAGGAGGAGCACATCTGGTTCAATGGGTTCATGACCATTTGCGGATCCAAGGCAACCCGGTTTACAATTTTCTGATCGCTACGGACAGCAGCGCTACCGCCGTTTTTGCTCCCAGTATTACATTGATGATTACATTGCATACTTTTGTTTTATGGGTTATAAAATTTAAGGACAACCCAAACCCGACCCGAGGCCCGCAGTCCCAAATCCTGAATGTCCACCCCTAGTGACGACCGGAATTTGTAAGGGGGGTTTTGCGGTACTCGAGAAACAAGTGGATAAAATTGTCCTACATTCTGTTTGTAGATCAAATTAATTGTCGTACTACACTCTGGTTCGGTTCACGTGATCAAAATCTTTAACACCAGTTTGGTTTCCATAACTGGGTATCTTCCAAGCTTTCACACAAGAAAAAGCATGAACTTTTCCAGAGAAATGATGAAGGAGAACGTTCTATCTACATACATTGAGCGATTATTGGATTGCACAACACCCGTGGTGGTGTTCCCATCTAAATTCCTATCGAAGAGTGAGACAAGGAAGCTTAATAGGCTATGGCATCCGTGGGAAAGGGAAAAATTGGACTACTTTGTGCTTGGTGATCTATGGAGTAACTTTGATGAAAGGAGTGCATATGGCGTTGAAGTTCCAATTTAGTGTGATGATGGCCGAATTCTAATCCAGTATTTGGTTTATTTGAACATAATTGCTTCTGGCTTCCAAACGAAAGATTGGGCAACCTTTACTTTCAGTACTTTGAGAGACCATCGCCTTATGGACGGTGTTAGACACTATAAGCAGCAGCCCAATCTTACACTCTCATCTAGAAGATAGCTCAGGCCTAATTCATGAAGACAATCAATCCAGCAGCACTGTAGCAGTCAACCAACATATCAACAAAAATCTTGGGCGCATGATCTCTTCAGATCACAAAAAATTCAGCAGCACCAAGAAGTCAAAAAAATCAGTCTGTAACAGCAACAAACAGGAAAATTACAGTTAGATTCAATTGTGCACGATTGTTCTATTTAATAGACTTCTAGCATTGTAATAAGCAGCATCAATGGAAATCATGGAATTATCTCTCAATTTCCCTTAAATTCATAAACCTCCATGGATTTCCATGGAGGTTGTCATGGTATTAGAGCCTTCACCTAAAGCTTCAAATGCTTCATCGATCCTCTGCTCCTTCTTCACTCACCTTGTTTTTTACTGTTTTTTACTAGATTTAGATTCATTCAACCTATTTTTTTTGTCTATTTTCTCCATGTTCTTTTGCCACTTTTTGTTGTTAAGTGGCTGCTTCTCATCCAAATCGTGAGAGGAATTCTTGCACAGCAAAGCTGAGAGCAATGTTACGGACCTTGTTTTCGCCTACTGCTATGTCATCATCTCTTACTCCTCTTCTCATGTGTCCTTGTCTCTTCCAAGGGCTGAGGAATTTTCTACCAGAAACAATTTCAACCTTTGAGATGCTGAAGGCTAGCCGCCCCCTCTTGTTCCTGTTTTCTCAAACTTTCGTTGCGATTTTGTCATGCCTCATTTCATCGCTATCTCAAACTCTTTGATTTTATCCTCCATTTTCTAGCTTCTTTTATGTTCTCGCAAGTCCGTATTAGCTCTTTGTGTTCAACCACTTAAAATGGTTGCTGCTTCCATGGCTATCTTCAAGGCAAAAGACATCAGCACAAATACAAACAACATCCACAAATTCTCGGCTGTTCATGACTCAATTCAGAGCATGTTTTTTGCAGCCCGACGCAAGCTTGGTTTCCGCCAGGGTCTAGCAATAGGTGTACGATGGGTGAGATGAAATCGAGCCCGTAGTGCCAAATCTCTTGTAGCGTCATCCATTTGCGTCGCCACGTTAAACAAATTGGTGACCTCAGACTTGTCAGAGAAGTGGCGGATAATGAGCAGAGACAAGCCCTAATTTCTCTCATGGTTGAAATTTTCAACTGGGTTGTAAGTTGAAGTTGGGTATTATTTTACTGTTGGGCCTGTCCAACTTCCTGCTTGTTGGGCTTGTTTATTGCTTGTTGGGCCTGTTTACTGCTTGTTAGGCCTGTTTATTGTTTGTTGGGCCTGTTTACTGTTGTTGGGCTTGTTCACTGTTGTTGGTCCTGCTCATGCTACAGTTGGGCCACCATTTGCATCTGGATTCATTTATGTTGGACTGCGTGTGTAAGGATTTATTGGGATTCGTTATGCTTGGAACTTTCCTCTTATTTCAATTATTTAAATTTCAGTTATCCCTCGCTAGTCAGCTTAAGCGACAGCGGTATGAGGCAGTTATTTTCTTTTTCCTGTCCAAGCTTCATGTGCTCTTTTTCCTGTCCGAGAGATGAAGGAGTTGATTTTGAATTGAAAAGAATGTTTTAAAGAGGTGTCTCTTCCCAAAATTCTAGTTGAGAATTCATCCTACTGTCTCAAGAGCCGAACATAGGAGTTTATCCTACCCAGCCTTCTATTCTATGACCAGAATAGTTGTAATTGTTATTGCAAATATTGCCTTGCATCACTACTGGGATACCGCCCCACCCGAGATTGGTCCTTCACCAACACTTTGTGAGTAAACGAATTTGTGCAAGCTCAATCTCTACAAATTATCTCTCAAACTGCATTTCCTTGCTATTGGACTTTGACCCGACTTAGCTATACAACTTAGGTACATGCCTGCCTTACTAGACAAGATCTATCAAAAAGCTTGACAGAGGGTACTTGTTATGACTTTTGGAGATCTTCACTCAAGAAAGATTGTTAATAACTTATTGAATGTAAAACAGAAATAGAAATGTAAAGAACACCAAGAGTTAAGTCTTGTGGTTTACTAGAATCCAAACTCCGGTTATGTCCACGTTGATCTCCGGCTAAGTGGATTTGCTCGTTGCACTTTCTATAGATTCACCAAAGAAATTGTCCAATGACCTATTACAAGTTTCACAGCTCTTCTCAAGAATAGATCTAACCACCACAAATGGAAACACGATTGTTTGAATGAAAGAGATGAGAATATCTCTTCTTGGTCTATTCCAATAAGGAAATACAAGCCTTAACCTAAGAAAGAGAGAACTGAAGGAACAAGTTCACCCCGAAGACTAGCACACAGGAGAAAACCAGGCAGAAAGATTCAAGAACAGATTATAGAAGCTGCATTCATCAAATCTCTAACCCTACAATGTTGAACTTGAGACGTTTATGCCTCATTCACTAGGGGTTGACACTAGCCATAAGTTAGGGGCATCTGGGTAATTTCACAATTTTACATTCTCCACATTGAAGTTATACACCATTCAATCCAGTCCTAAGTACAACAAGCTTCCTCCGGTCAAGCCTTCTTCACTCCACCTACTTCAAGTTCTTCAGTTCATCCCAAGAAGGTTCAGGCAATGCTAACACTTCACGTGTGTGACTACCTTTGTATCACAATCTGCTACATTATCTTCTGTGGTACTTTCACCAGCATCACCATCTTTCCAGCTACCATGTCCTTTATAAAATGGAATCTAACATCCACGTGTTTTGTTCTATCTTTAAACACTGGATTCCTGCTAAGATAGATGACAGATCGGCTGTCAGAGTAAACTTTAGTCATTGAATTTAACATGCCTGCTTCTCTGAGTAATCCTTGAAACCATAATGCCTCCTTGAAAGCATTTGCCATGAAAATGTATTTTGCCCTCGTAGTTGATAGAGTAACCACAGGCAGCAACTGGGATTTCCAATTGATGTAGTTTCCACCAAGTAGAAAATAATAGCCCGTAGTGGATTTTCTGGAGTTAAGTCTCCTGCAAAATCACTATCAATCAAACCAACTAGATCAAATGCATAATCTCTTTTCATATAGAAAAGTCCTAAACTAGCAGTTTCTTTCAAATATATAATTATAATTGTCTAGTTAAGTGCAGTCCAGTGTTCAAAGTCAGGCTTAGACATAAACCTACTCAACAAAGAAACAACAAAAGCAAGATCTGGTCTAGTATTGACCATTGCATACGTTAAAGGTCACAGGAGCTTAGCATAAGGCAAGCTCTCCATTTTTACATTTTCAGTTGGAGTCTTAGGACTACTTTTACTTAGCTTAAAATGGCCAACCAATTGGAGAGTAACAAGGTTTAAATCATCAAATACAAATTTCTTAAAGAGTTTAAGCATGTAACTAGTTTGATGTAACTTTAAATTTCCATGTTTCCTACCCCTTTGGATTTACATTCCTAAAATCTTCCAGGCACCTAAGTCTTTCATCTCAAATTATGAACTTAGTCTAAGTTTTAGTTTACTAATCTCAGCTTTAAATTGACTAATTAATAACATATCATCCACATATAATAAGAGAAACACAGAGTAATGTTCAGAATGTAGAAAGTACAAACAAGTGTCATATTTGCTCCTATTAAAGCCTAAACTAGTTATAAGAGAATCATATCTTTTATACCACTGACGTGGTGCTTGTTTAAGCCATATAAAGACTTCTTTAATAAGAAAACATGATCAGGACATTTATTATCAACAAATCCAAGCGATTGATCCATATAAATCTTCTCCTCTAGTTCACCATTTCGGAAAGCTATTTTAACATATAGCTGTTCTAGCTCTTGAAAATAACAAAAGCTAACATAATTATGATGATTTTGTATTTTACTACAGGAGATAATATTTTATTTAAGTTTATCCCTTCCTTCTGTGAGAAACATTTGGCTACTAATCTATTCTTAAAATTACATAGATCAGGAGCATAAATCCCTTCTTTCAACTTAAACATCCACTTACAACCCACTGTTTTTTTGCCATTAGATCTTAGGGCCAAGTCCCAAGTGCTGTTTTTCCTCAGTAAGGTCATTTCCTCCTCCATGGTTTCTTACCATCTTTTAGACTCTTTACTCTAATAGCTGCTTCAAAACTCTCAGGTTCTAATGAATCAATTTTTTTTTCACCTGTAATGAAAGCAAATTCTATAAATTCTGCAAAATTTGCATATTTAGCAGGAGGTTTAATAGCCCCCTTGCCCTTGTTCAAAGAAACACTATTAGTATTTAGAGAGTCAAAATGATCTGTTTCAATCTGATCAACCACTTGAGGATCCTGAATTTTGTTAGGTGGTTCCTCATTATGCTCTTGTTCTACTGATAGACTTCTTATGTCCAACTCCACCTCAATGGAGGCTTCTGCCTCTGCAGTTTTAGAGGTCTCTACAACATTGTTACTCAAATAAGGAAAGTCTACTCCATTGAAAATAACATCTCTACAAACAATTCTTTTCAATCCAGGAATACTTTTGTTTGATAACTTATACCTTTTTGTTCCTTATTGACAACCAAGAAAGACACACTTAATGGATTTAGGATCTAACTTTTCAGACTTGTTGTGTGCATAAGCAGCACAACCAAACACCCTAAAATGTTGCAAGTTCAGTTCTCTACCATACCAAACATACTCTGGAAATTTAAAATTAAGTGCAGTAGATGGACTTCTATTTATCAAATAAGCAGTTGTATAAAGCTTCATCCTAGAACTGCTTTTTCAAACCAGAAGTCACAAACAAAGACCTTACTTTGTTCAACAAATTTATGTTCATTCTTTCAGCTACTCTATTTGTTGTGAAGTATACCTAACAGTTTTGCGCCTAGTGATTTCATGCTCAGTGAACAAACTATCAAACAAAGAATTACAAAACTCTAGACCATTACCAGTTCTATGAAATTTCACTTTGTCATCAGTTTGATTTTCAACTAAGGTTTTTCATTCCTTAAACTTAGCAAAAGCTTGATCCTTAGTTTGCAACAAAAACACCAAAATATTTCTACTAAAATCATCAACTAAACAGATAAAATACTTATTTCCACCATGTGTAGGAATAGCCTCAGGCCCCCACAAATCAGCACATAAATATTTAAGCACATTCTTAGACAAGTGTACACTCTTAAGAAACTACAACCTATGTTGTTTTTAACACACGAGATTCACAAAAGTCAATTTTAGAAATCATATCCTTTCCTAGACATCCCTGAGAATTCAAAATAGAAAAACCCCTTTTGAATCATGTGTCTAAACGTAAATGCCACAGTTTGATATTTTCAGGAGTAGAAGTTATAAGAGCAAAATTTTTAAAAGGTTCTTGATGTTTTGATTCTAGAAAATATAACAAGTTTTGTCTTTTTGCAGTAATTACAATCTTTTTGGTCTTGAAAACATTTAGCAGACCATGTTCAGCATAGTAAGAGCATCCAATTTCATCTAAGGCACCCAAAAAATCAAGTTTCTTTTTAAGTATGGAATATACAGAACCTTGGTTAAGCACACAGTCCTACCACCAAACATTGGCAGATTTACAATACTCGTGCCATCTATAGAACATTTATTATGATTACCCATATAAACTACTCTTGATTTTGACTCATCAAAATTTTCAAACTAGTACTTATGTGGACCCATGTAAAATGTATACCCTAAGTCTAAAACCCATTGTGAACAAGTAATATCTTCAGAAACAGTAAGGACTTTATCCAAATACTCAGAAACAAATAGCGTTCCTAATGTAGTCACATTTGATTATTATTTTTCAGATTGCTTCCTAAACCAACTATAACAATTCCTTTTAAAGTATCCTACCTTATGGCAAAAATGACACTTCCTATTTTCTTTGTCTTTGTTGTTTCTATTGTTGTCTTCTTTATTCTTGTTCTAAAAAAAATTTACCATTGTTTTTATGGGTAGATGATTTTGTCTTATTATTCATAAACAAGACATTTAAGTTCTTTCTGTTATTTCTTAATTCTAGCTCACTAGCCTTAAGACTTGACATGATTATTTCAAGCTCAAGGACTACACCAAAATATTGTAGTACATTTTTTAACAACTGAATAGTCTTTTGTTAAGGAATTTAGTAATATCATTGCTAAACTATCTTCATCTAGTTCATGATCAGTATCTTTAAGAATTTGATTAAGTTTAAGAAAACTCGTCCAAATTTTTATCTACAAATCTAGTAAATCCATTTTATAAGAAAACATAGAGCCTTTCACAAATATCAAGTTGGAAGCAGACTAAGAAGCATACATAGTGTTCAATTTATTCCACAAGGTTATAGGAATTTCATCCACATCTACTTTTCTTAACATAGAGTCGGACAAATTTAAAATTATCAAATTGTAGGCTTCCTCTTAATTTCTTCTATTTTTTTCTTAACATCTTCTGGCCATTTAGTCATATCTTTTGCAAAGCGCGGTGTACTTTATTATGATATAAATTGCCTCATTTTCTTACACCATCTTGTGTTATGTTATTGTTATTCGCCATATTTTAGGATTTTCAATTTCATTATTTTAATTTTAAAACATATTACCAACTAAATATAGATAAAATATTGTCTTTAAAATACCTTAAACCCTAAAAACCCTAATCAGTAAGTCGCGACAAATGATATTTCTCCTAAACTACAACCCCAAATGCTAACAAGTAACAATAAACTCTAAAATTTAAATCTTAAAGTATAAACTATATCAAACTTGTTAACTTGTAATTTTTTAAATCTTATAAACTTTTAACTTTACTCTAATTTTTAAACTTATAACTTTAACTTATATAACTATATAAGTTTATTTTGTAGGATACTAGGATATAAGTTAATAATTTTTATATTTTATATAAAGTTTGTGAATTTTAAAAAACTTATAGATTATAAACTTATTACTTACCCTAGAGGAGTAAAGGAAACGTTAAACGGCCAAACTTACAAATTTATAACTTTAGCCTAATGTACTTTACTTATAAAATTATATAGTTTTTTCATAATTTTATAAACCTTAAATTAACAAATTTATCATAGACTTATAACAAAATAAGTTAATATAAAGATATATAATATATTATATGATTTATTGCTTATCATTAATATTACAAACCTTATATAATAAAACATATAACCTTATTATTTTTATGACATTTTATAAACATATTAAACTATTCATAAATATATTGAACTTTTCATAAACATATTGAGAGTTGACATTATATTTTCGGCAGGCTAAATTAAAAAAGAAAAAAAAAGAGGTCGTTAGTTTTTCAGTATACTGATAAACCAAACCGAATACCGAAATGTCGTTTTAGACGGTAAATTGATTATTCGGCTCGGAATCGATTTTATTTTTTGATTACCGATACAGTTCGATTCGAAAACACGGAAGGCCATTCAATATTCCCAAACAAGGACCCCTAAACACACTCATCAGTGTGCAAACACTCGCTTGGAATCGGGCAAAACCCGCGCTCGTATGCGCCAACAGTGTGGGCATATATATATTGGATGCTTACATCCTGTGAATGTGTAGATTTTTGATGCATTTTTGTGGAAATCTCAAGCTGACCGGCGGTTTTTTTATTCTTTTTTCTCAAAAAACAATTTTCAATTTTTTCCAATGGATTTTCAATTTTATTATTAACAAACAATTTTTTATTTTCAAAATTTACTATAATTTAATTAAATAATTTTTTTAGTATAATCCTATCCCATCGCCCTCCCATTGACAAGATATATAGTCATAATAAATTATTAACACCTTTAGCATACTACAAATATTAAGACTTGAATCCCTACTCTTGAGGGATTTACACATTTCTACAAGTGATTAACATCGAATTTCATAATCTTAGTTATTATAAAATAAAATAGCTAAAGATTAGTAGAGTTATGGGATAAGCTTGAGATTGTAATGAGTAAGGATCATGAGTCACGATCCTTACTCTCATCATCCCACCCCTCCACTAACTAATCTCTCCCTATATGTACTTGACGAAATATAAATGAAAATTAAGATTTTGAGCTCTTTTCTATTGTTAATATGGTATCAGAGCAAATTGGTTTTTGCCGATCTATAGCCTCATCATCTACCAATTTGTCCGACGATCCTAAAGAAATCGACAGCCGATCCACCTTGAATACAGCTACTCCGACAGCGGATCTACCGACCCAGAGCAAATTGGTTTTTGCCGATCTATAGTCTCATCATCTACCAATTCGTCCGACGATCCTAAAGAAACCAGCAGTCGATCCACCTTGAATACAGCTACTCCGACAGAGGATCTACCAGCCCAGATTGCTTCAATCCTAAAACGAATCCCACTGAAGGTCGCCATCGGCCCATCCATCTCAGCACCAAACTGCAGCATGATAATTTTGCCCTTTGGGCACAACTTATGAAGGTCGCCATCGGCGGCCGTAATCGCCTGCATTATCTGATGGGCAAACCACCGCTACCGGCAGAAACATCAGATGAATATTGAATGTGGGAACAGACAGATTTATGCGTGTGCTCGTGGATACTCGACAATATTGATCGAAACTTGGTCAATCGATTCGTCGAATACCCTATGACAAAGGATTTGTGGTCGAGCCTGGAAAATACATACATTAGTGGCTCGGATGCATTCCAGATTTTTGATTTAACGGTTCAAACTAATCGCTAGAGGCAAGGAGACAAAACGTTTGAAGATGTGTATACCATCCTCCAGCGCATCAGGCGTGATATAGATCGCCGGGAGCCAAATCCGATTGTGTTACCCACTGATATTGCAACCTACCAGCAAATCCGGAAAAACAATCGCCTGCATCAAGTTCTTGCAACCGTAAGCACCGATTATGATATTGTGAAAAAGGATGTTTTGAAACTTACTCCGCGGCCCACCGTGGAGGTCATGTACGCTACTCTCAGACAAGAGGCAGCCCGCCGCCAGATTCTCCAGCCTCAATTTTTTGGCGACATTCAACCTTCTGGAGTTGGCAGTGGACTCGTCGGCCGTGGGTGGTCAGGCACTGCCAAATCTGGGAAATCATCATCCCGCATCGAGCTTGTTGATAAAACGAAGCCCTGGTGCTCTGATTGCCAAAAAACTAGCCATACCACCAAAAAGTATTTTAAGAAGAATGGGTACCCTGATTGGTGGTATGAGCTGCACAAATTGCCCAAGCCAGGTAGTGTCGCCGCCACCATCGGCCATCCAAATGAAAATTGGACGACAACGAACAGGCAACCTTAGATGATCGCAGGGATTTGGCGGAAGTCGCGTGAAATTAGGGATTGTACAGGTAAATCGATTTTATCACCTGTTTTCCCTATTTTGTCCATGACTACACTCTAGGATTTGCCATTATTATGGAACTGCCATCGCATATTTTTTGAGAATTCGCAGCCTGGACTATCGATTTCTCGGCATTCCCAGCGCTACCCGAAACTTTACGATTTTTCATTTTGTCTCAAAAATTGCTACTAATTTACAGGACCTTCAAATTAGAAAGATCATTAGGTGTGATATTGAACGTGGTAACTTGTACTATGTGGATGAGGTGGCTCAACACAGGACCGTTGGGCTTGCTCATGGGATGGTGGACGCCGTCTTCGGATATATCACCAACGTCTGGGTCATCTTTCCTTAGGTTATAAATCTTGTTTTCATCTCTTGCTAAAAATACTAGCTCTTTCTCTTGTCACACTTGTATTTTGGCCAAGAGTTACCGACATTCATTTTCTAGTACTGATAATCGTGCAGCACATGTCTTTCATATTATTCATCGAATGTGTGAGGCCCTTACACGCCACTCCAGTCACAGTTCTTGTCGCTATTTTTTTTTTCTATTTATTGAGGATTTTTCGCGGATGACCTGGATTTATTTCTTCAAATCAAAGTCGAAAGTACCTGTGGT
Source organism: Pinguicula moranensis (assembly GCA_028565015.1). NCBI lineage: Eukaryota > Viridiplantae > Streptophyta > Magnoliopsida > Lamiales > Lentibulariaceae > Pinguicula > Pinguicula moranensis. The sequence goes on along the minus strand of JAOWBN010204040.1, from coordinate 3,671 downwards.
TTTCTCGACTTTCTATAAAATGACATCCACTCAGTTACAAAAACAAATTCAGATCCTTCATTCCGATAAGGGGAGAGGGGGTGAATGTGTTAATGACGCTATGAAAACTTTCTTCTGTGATCATGGGTTGATCCATCAACTTACCTGTCCTAATAGCCCACAACAAAATGTCGTTGTTGAATGCAAGAATCGTATTCTCCTAGAGGTCACCCGTGTCCTTGTGATTGACTCCAATGTCTCACATTACCTATGGCCTGAAGTTGTTGCCTCTGTGACTTACTTCTTAAATCGTCTGCCCTCTCGAGCCCTAAACATGAGTACGCCTATATCCACCTTATCCTCTCAAATCACCACCTATACCCCCACTCACTTTACCACCACGGGTCTTTTGGATGTTCTTTCTTCATCGACATCTCTCATCACGACCATACTAAACTTAATCTGTGTGCCTTGAAATGTATTTTTGTTAGGTATGGGGGTCATCAGAAAGAATATGGGTGCTATCATCCTTCAACTCATCGCATGTATACTACTTTCGACTGTAACTGAATCTGAGTTCTACTATCCTTCCCAACCTCGTGGTGAGGGGGAGAATATAGGCGATCCCCTCAGTTGGTTGCTACGTCCGAGTATGCCCTCTACTGAACCATAAGAGCTTGCCGCAGGAACCACCAAGCTACCTCCCACGGAGCCATTAGCTACTTCAATGGCCGAGACTCCTCTGGTCGAAATCTCTACACCCAAATCATCTTTGTCCGGATCTCCTAAGGTACATCGTTGCAACCCTGCATCTAATATTGTTGTAATTACTCTTGATCCTATTATTGAGTAGAATACAGTGGAGTCAGAACCATATATTCTCCCTCCAATGAGAAACCAGGGTATCCCAGATCGACGATATGAGCCAAATCATGTTCCAAAATTATCTAAATATCCCATGGCTAACTTAGCCAGGGGGAGACTTACAAACCAGGCCTTGGGTTTTTTGGCATCTGTATATACTGTGCAAGTACCATGGACCATACTTAAGGCCCAAGAGAAACTAGAATAGAGACAGGCTATGCAAGAATAAATGAAGGCCTTACTAAAAAAATGAACATGAAAAAAGTGTACACCACCATCCGAGCAAAGGCTCGTCGGATGTCATTGGGTATATGCCATAAAGCATAATGCATATGGAACAATCGTATGATATAAAGCCAGACTTGTGGCTAAATGATTCACCCAGACATATGACCATGATTACTCTGAGACTTTTTTACCAGTGGTAAAAATCAACACTATCAGAGTATTTTTTTCTATTGCAGCAAATCTAGAGTGGCTCCTTCATCAACTTGATGTAAATAATGTTTTCCTACATGGAGATCTCAAGAAAGAAGTATATATAGTACCAACTTCAAGGTATTCCTCAGATTTTGGATAGGGTGAAGCTAGTTGCTTGAAGAAAGCCTCATTTGGTTTTAAATAGTCACATTGAACCTGGTTTGACAAATTTTTAGTAGCCATGAAAATATATGAATATATGCAGAGTAATGCAGATCATACTCTATTGCTAAAATGACGTGGAAAGCTAAACACATGCCTCATAATTTATGTTAATGATATGATTATTACAGGAAGCGACACTGAAGAGATCCAACTGCTCCAAGAAAACTTGTTTCGAGAGCTTGAAATGAAAGATCTTGAACAACTAAAATATTTTCTTGGGATTGAAGTACTCAGATCAACTCAGAAAATATTTATCTCCCCAAAAAAGTATATACTCAACCTATTGGCAGAGACAGGGATGCTGGACTGTAAACCCGATGAGACCCCAATGATGATGAACCAAAAACTTCAGTTTGATAACAAGACAATCCTTGCAAATCGCGAACAATACCAAAGATTAGTTGGCAAATTGATACCTCTCTCACTCACTATGCCAAACATAGTCTATGTTGTAGGGGTAATTAGTCAGTTTATGCATCGACCATAGATAGACCATATGGAAGTAGCTTAGAGAATAGTCTGCTATCTGAAAGGAGCCACAGGACATGAAATTATATTTAAAAGGTCAGGGCATCTCAATACCGAAGTGTACATTGATGTAGACTGGGTTGAAAATCAAGTAGATCGAAGATCAACCGTCGAATACATTATGATGATTTGCGGTAATCTTGTGACGTGAAAAAACAAAAAAATAGAAAGTGGTGGCACTATCAAGTGCCGAAGCTGAGTTCAGAGGCGTAACTTAAGGACTGGCTGAAATGTTTTGGTTGAGGAAACTTATTACAGAGCTTGGATTTCGAGTTTGAGACCCAACACCCCTTTAGTGTGATAGAAACTAAACAATAAGCATATCTGGCAATCTAGCTCAACATGACAAAACTAAGCATATACAAGTGGATCTACACTTAATCAAAGAAAAATTAGATAACATTTTGAATCTACCATTTATACGATTCAAGGAACAATTGGCCAACATTCTGACCAAATGAGTCTCAAAAAAGATGCATGATCATACTATGCAATTTAGGTATTAGAGACCCAATGACCAAACTTGAAAGGGGTGTTAGTTATTATAAAATAAAATAGTTAAAGATTAATAGAGTCGTAGGATAAGCTTAAGATTGCAACGAGTAAGGATCATGAGTCACAATCATTACTCCCATCATCATCCCATAACTCCACTAACTAATCTCTCCCTATATGTACTCACCAAAGATAAATGAAAATTAAGATTTTGGGCTCTTTTCTATTGTTAACACATAATTTTGCAGAAAAATGCTGATAAAATACTGCACATAAAGATATGACTGAAAATGAGCAAAGAAGAAATTCATTACTATACATGAAAGATGCTCAGATTTACAAGCAAAGATTTCACAAGGAAGGGGAAGCTCAAATGAGCTTTAACTCCCCACAAGATCAGTTCAAAACAATAGCAAGTAGAGAACAAAAATTGAAAGAATCGGTGACAAGATAACCATCACACGTCCATGGAGACCTGCATTTACGAACAACAAAGTAGTAATCATTCATCAGTTTTGAGGACAACAGTTGAATTAAACCAAGCTTCATCCTTTCATAACTCATTGGTGAAGCATGTTAGGCAGAGAACAAACCGGGTAATCCCGAATGAGGCGATGTTGGTAGTGCTGGCAGGGACATTTCTGAGAGTTCAAACACAACTTGTTAGGGGGAGAACCCTCAAGTGTAGCGGAACAAGTGTAGCTCATTGATTTACTCACCCGGAGCACAGAGAGATATCGATGTGACGGAGGCGGATGATGGCCATGGGGCAGCAACGTTGTCCCTTAAATCACAGGTAAAGCTGAAACCGGATGAGTTATCATAGACCATATCCGCAGGAAGACTTCCAAGTAAACACCCTGAAATGGTGTGGAAGTACATGTGAGGAAAAACAAACAACTGTGGGTTATATAGAACATGAAAAAGGAGAGGAAACGAGAATACCTTGTTTCCCGTACACTGCAGAAGCCAAAACAAAATAAACAAAAAATCAAGAAGTAAGAAAAATGGAACAATTTGATAATACAAACATACAGTTAAGGTGCAATTGAAACTCCTCCAACCTTGAAGGCTAAAATCTTTCAAATCCACATCACAAAGCTCATAAATGTTGGCCATTACACCACCTTTCCTCAGCATGGAACCAAGTGTCATTGAGC
>JAOWBN010204030.1:0-14505 GCA_028565015.1 Pinguicula moranensis | reverse complement strand
AGCAAAGCAGCTATTAGCATTGCCAACAACCCAGTACAACATGATAGAACCAAGCATGTGGAGATTGATAGGTTCTTCATCAAAAGAAAAATTAAATAGCAGGTTGTTGGAACTAAGTCACATAGTCACCAAAGAATAAGTTGGTGACGTGTTTACTAAAGGTCTTAGTTCCCTAGATCTTGAGAGACTCTGTAACAAGATGGGTTTAGTTGATATCTTTCGCCATCTTGAGGGGGAGTGTTGGAGCATTGTTACAGACAAGAACGTTTGGAGCATTATTGCAGACATGTGACTTTAATGTTGGTTGATAAAAGTAACAAGTCAAAAGAACAAAGAAGACGGCCGCATGCTTGCATGCTAGCATTTATTATTTTGTACACGTTTGTTTGCATTCTTCTCTATATAAAGAGAACTAGAGAACTCGAGAACTCGGTGTAATAGTGGAATCAGAAGTATTTCTAATAACAAGAGTTTTCTTTCATTTCTTCCCATTTTTTATTTTAAAATTAGAACTTTGTCCACAACCTATCCTTCGTGATCAGCTCGAAACATACCTTCATACCCAATGATTTCTGAACCTCAGTGATGTTCTTCACTCCTAATCCTCCATCACTTGTCTGCTTGCAAAGTCTTTCCCACATTTTCCAACCCACTCTCCCCAGAAAAACTGAGCTAACACTTTTCTAATTTCTTTCATTGCATATTTAGACAGTTTGATTACTGCCATGATGTGCATTGGGATGCCTTCCATCACATGTTTGATTAGAGTGAGCCGGCCACCTTGAGACAACAACCTTCCCTTCCATCCTGCCACCCTCTTCCTTATATTTTTCCAGCAGCAGCTCCAACATCGCCCTAGTTAGTCTACCAGAACTGATTGGGGTACTTAGGTAACTCATTGGAAATCTTCCCTCAGTGAAACCTGTCACCTGCTACAGCACCCTCTTTTTCACTACTCCAATATGAGAGTACATGAAAATCACAAATTTCTCCTTACAGAGCGCCTGGCTAGCCGAACCATAGTACTTCTCTTGTACTGCTAATAAATTCCTCACTACTCTAACATCACCCCTAGAGAAAACCAGTAAGTCATCCACATACATGAGATGTGTGATGCGAGGGGCCCTAATAGGGTGGTGGAATTTGCCTACCCTTCCTAAACCATGCTCCCGCAGTATGAGGCGTGACAAAGTGTCTTGGACCAGCACGAATAGATATGGGGAGAGGGGATCTCCCTGCCGGAGCCCTTGCACAATCGCAAAGAATCCAATCGCAAAGAATCCAATCGCCATCCCATTCATTTGTACTAAGAAGCTGACTCCCTTCACATGCCTCATTACAAGGTCAACTGATTTCGTATTGAATACTTTTCCCCTCAGCACCGCCTCCAGAAAGTTCCAGTTGACCCTATCGTAGGCTTTAGCCATATCCAGCTTAAGTAGCACATTTCCACCTGCATGCTTTCTGTTCATGCAATTCACTAGTTCCTGTGTGAGTATGATATTTTAAAAAATTGATCTATCCTTAACAAATACCCCCTGCTCCTTTGATACTAAGGATGGCATATGTTTCTTCAGTCTGGACACTACTACTTTAGAGATTACCTTGTGTACTACCATACAGAGGCTGATAGGTCTAAAATCCTCATAGGATGTTGGTGTCACCACCTTTGGAATTAAACCGAGGAAAGTAGCCGAGAACATTCGAGGCAACTTCTTACCAGCGAACACTTCCCTCACTACTGCCACTAGGTCCCTACCTATAATTTGCCAAGTCTGTTTGAAGAAATCAGCCCCATAACCATCCGGACCTGGCGCATTATTTACTGGGATAGACCAAAGAGCTTCCTTTACTTCCTCCTTTGCACGTACTGCCCTAAGCAAATCATTATCTGCTTGAGAAATCTTGTTCACAAAAGGCCATCCAATTTTGCCTCCTCACAGTATGTTACTAGGACAAAATTGGTCATGATGTTCTCAAAGTATGCCGTTGCGGCTTCATGAATCTCTTGTGCCCCTTATAGAATGATGCCATCTTCAAGAGTCAACCTTTGAGTGCTGCACTTATTTTGCTTAACCCTCATCGCTGTAGGAAACAGCATAGTATTCTTGTCTCTACATTTCAACCACTCTTTCTTAGCCATCTGCTCAAGTTGCCGAAGCTCTCTATTCTCCAGAGATTGCAGTTCTACCTTTTTCGCAATATAATCTTCTTCCACCGCCTTTGAATCATTCTCTTGGATAGCTAGCTGAAGGTTCTCCAACTGAGCTTACAGTGCCTTCATCTGCTAGTCCACTCTCCAGAAAATTGCCTTATTCCAGATTTGGAGGGCATCTATCATTTTCTTCAAATTTTGTCCCAACGAGTTTACACCTACTTGAACACCACTATTCTGCCAGACTGAAGCCACTAGTGGTAGAAACTCACTGCTTTCCGCCCACCTATTCTGGTACTTAAAGTGCTTTGTTCCATATGCTAGGTCCTTTACCACAAACTGCAGCAGCAACGATCGATGATCTGAAGATTTTCTAGGCAGCAGGCTGTAAAAGCATCGTGCCCTCCATCCCAGGAAATCCGTATTCACCAACACTCCATCCAATTTTGCCCATGCTTGACTCCTTCCCATCTGACCATTGCACCAGGACAACCTTTTGCAAACAACTTTCAGGTCAACCAAAGCACATGCATTTATACAGTCATTAATCTCATTCATGGGGCAAGCTGGCCATCTCCCTCCTCCCCGTCTCTCCTGATTCGTCCTTATAACATTGAAATCATCAATCACCACCCAAGATCCTTGCGTAGGCTGGACATTTACCAGATATCTCCACAGATCTCACCTCTCTTCCGCAGAGCATTTTCCATAAATGATGGTTACGTGAACCTCCTTGTCACCTCGCTTCCACAATCCGGATACAGCCTGTTCATGTATGCTAGTGATCCAGAAGTCCACATCCCTTCTCCAGAAAATCCACAACTTCCCACCCGCTTCATTCGAGATGAACCGGTGCATTTGCATCTGATTCGAGAGGTTCCCCATTCGCTGCTCCGAAGAGAAAGGTTCTGCAACCGCTAGGATACTGGCAGAGGATTGTGGCATCCACCATCGTAGATGACTCCTGTTTTTTTTTTGAGACCCCAACTATTCCAATATAGGAACTATTCTGTCATACTTCCCTTCTGCTTACCTCTGTCCAAGCACCTGCCGTCAGACTTGGATTTTTGTTATCCCTGTTCTCCTGCTAGACTTCCTACGGGCTTTAGGAGAACCCTTGTATCCCTTCGTTTGCATAGTCTCCCTCGGTGCTGGTTCAAAATCATAGATCTTTTGCTGTCCTCTAAGGTCCCAAACATTCTCAGTGTCCTCCGACAAAGATTGCTCTGCATCTTCATTTTCTTGTTCATTTACCTAGAATCTTCCCCTTCCGTGATCAAGTCCGCAGTTAAATGTTGCAAGACTTGCTCGCCAAACTTCTCTTCCAAACTAATGTTGAACTCCATATTATGCACACCCTCCCCCATACCAGTTGTCTCATCCACAACCTCCAATTTATCTGTCCCCAAACCCGGGTGGCTCTTTGATTTCAGTCGCTTCCTATACTGCATTTTGTAACTCCTCTTGTTTGGGCCACTACTCCGACCCTTCTCTATGCCCTCATGGTCCCTTTGAACGACGATCGAGCTCGGAGGTGAATGACCACACTGTTCCTGATCCCTTCTTAAGTCCATCCCTATTCCTATCGATAGTGTCGCGTGTTACCCTCCTTCTCCTGCTAGCCTAGGCCTCACCTCCTTCCCCTTACTAGGTTGTTGATACAGATATTCCTCTGCTTGAATATCCTGTGACTCACCTTGTTCCAAGCTAGCATCCCCATACTGACTCTGCAGAGTATTATGTTGACCCTGGTCTACCTTTTTGGTTAAGGTGGGACCCCTCCTCTCATCAACAACTCTATTCTTTTCCTTGTCACTTTCTGGCGACTGCTTGTCACGTTGACTGGTCTATCCAAACTCTAAACTAGAGGCGACATTCTTTGGGGAACCCATTGACCGTTATAGACATGTCATGCCAATCTCCGCCACTTGGCCCACCTAACCTAGCATTGGTCAATTTTTGGATCTAGCTCAACCTATGCCCCCATGGCCCGTTCTTTCACTAGTGTCGGGGCACTGATTTTCCTCCAACGTTTTGGTTCCTCGTTTACCTGGACTAGAAATGTTTGCCCCTGAATTGTGATGCAACCACGAGACCGATTGGCCCATGTTGTTTTTTCGGATCAGAACTCTCGCCGTGATGAAATATGAAATTTCAACTTTCCTCCAACTAAATTAGTTTCCCAATCCCCGCGATGGTCTCCCTAAAGAATGGCTCTGACCAGCACATGATCGGGACACCCGAGAAGGTAAACCAGGTGTCATTAGGATGCAGAATCACAAACAGAAACCACGGCCGAATGTCTGAAATTCGTTTGTCTTCCCACCTTTGCTCCGACTTTTGGAATATTTCCAGTTCCTCCCTTGTATTCATTCGGATTAGAACTGGACCCCATGGAATTAGCGAAATTTTCACCCTCTCTAGACCTTCTCGGCTTCTAATCTCCTTCTGAGCCTGTTCTCTAGGAGTACCATTCAGACATGCCACAAGGTTCTTACGCAGCAATTCCAACTTTTCTTCCGTCAGGCTGAAATCAATATCCCTAACTTCTGGTTGCAGAACTTTGGGCCCTAAGTGGAAAGCTTTTTGTTTGTATTGTTTCCTTTTAATAGAAACTTAATTCAAATGTTGCTTCAAATCCTAGCAAGTTATTTTTAGGTAGATAAAATTTATTAGGCTTGGTTTGGTATCTCGTTAGAAGTTATTACTCATTTTTTTTTGTTATAATTATTGAGTTTTTTCAAGATTGTAAAATGCACAAGTCGTTTGGTACACACATTTTCATAGTGTTTGGGATAACTCGAAAAATACAATAGTTGTTTGGTAGTGTGTGATATAATTTTGAGATAAATTGACAAAATTACCCCTCCCATCCATATTATAAACACCTAAAAACACAAAACCAACATTCTGACCCCATTCCAACATATGTTGAGTTCGTGCATGCGTCGTGCACTCTTCTCCGGGGACATGAATCAACGTCGGCTCTCTGCCATAGTTCGTGCTCCCCCCAACGAAATGGAAGCAACATTGTCCCATCGTCGTCGCTCGTGCTCCCCCAAGAAAATTGAAGCAACTTCTCTGGCAATTTTGTCCCTCCGTCACCGCTCGAGCTCTCCGGACAAAATGGGAGCAACTCTGTTCCGTCGTTGCCATTTGTATTCCCCTGGGAAATTTGAAGCAACTTCTCTGGCAATTTTGTTTGTCCGTCACCATTCATGCTCCCCGAGTGAAATGGGAGCAACTCTATCCCGCCATTGCTGTTCGTGTTCCCCACAGAGCTACAACAGTAGCCCAAAACTAGGTGACTGTCCGAATAAGCCTATTTTCATTGATAACAAACCAAGTACACTAGAGATTGTGGTTGACTTCTACGATTGACTGGAAAAATAGCACAAACCAAAGTACCCATATTTGTTCGAACACATTGAATACGACGAAATCTGGTCTGACTACTCTATGGACAACAACGAGTGCAAAGAACATAGACTGTTCGTTGAGCCACCCCCCGTTCCAGTAAGGGGAAAGAAATAGCCCACTCCTAGTTCTTATGAAGTCTCTCTGTTATTAGCATAAGTGTAATATGGATAGTAATGTATTGGTTGTATAGCATGGTATATTGGGAAGATGTTTTTGATGGACTGTTGGATAGCATTGTACATATTATTTTTAGGTAACTTGTTGTACATATTACTTTTGGGAAGACTTTTTTGCCATACTGCATATCAAGATATCTCAACAATGATACTAAACATTTCTATAATTACAAATACTCAACATATCTCCAAACGAAAAGGGTATACAAATAGCCCTACACTTTACGAAACTAAAAAAACCCATCGGTTTACATCACAAACACAAATGTTCCTTCAACACTGTACAAGAATTAACCTCCTATGTATGATATGACCTCATAATGATAAGGAGAAGATACAAATGGTATATCTCATCTCTTACATCTATGAACCGCCAGGATAGATTCTTGGTCAATGAAAAGTGATTGGGAGAAGAGGCCGATTGGGTGAAAACAGGATTGGACAGGACTGATTCAGATCACTGCCCAATAAGCCTCAGTGATAGCAAGAATGACTGGGGGCCAAAGCCAATGAAAGTCCTAGATAGCTGGCTGCAAAATAGGGACTATAATACACTGGTGGAAAGTACCCGGTGCAGTATTGGACTGGATGGCTATGCAAGCTACCGAATCAAGAAAAATTCAAGTCCATCAAAGCAACTATCAGAATATGGAACAAAGCATCACCCCGTGATTTGGGCAAGTAAAAGAGAGAGATTCTGCGTGAACTAAGACGCTAGGAAGTAAGGGCAGAAACAGCTAGCCAGGATGGATCTAACCCTATTGACTATCACAAAGTTCAAGAATTAAGGGAGAAACTAACTACAATGTCCACATCCTGGGACAGTCTACTTTATCAAAAATCCAGAGTTGACTGGATAACATTAGGTGATGCTAACACAACCTATTTTCACAATCAGATTAATAGAAACAGGAGGAAGAACTCAATTGTGGGATGGGTCCACTTGGCTGCAAGAATCTAAGTAGGTGAAGGAATGCTTTATATTACACTTTCAGGATAGATTTACTGAGAAATCCTGTATCAAACCCAAACTAGCTTATATGAGATACAAGTTCCTCATTGGTATCTCCAAAAGTTAGTTGCTACAACCATTCTCTGAATTTGAGATCATGGATGCAATCCAATGTTGTGGGAGTAGGAAAAGCTCAGGGCCCGATGGTTTTAACTTTATATTCATCAAGCATTTCCTATCCACCATGAAGACTGACATATGTTTGATGATGAGTGAGTTTTACAGGAATGGTAAGTTGGCCAAAGTTAATAACGCAGCTCATATAGCACTTATATATCTAAGTCCAAAGAACCACTAACAGTTCATGGCTACAGGCCCACCACATTGATAGGAGCAATGCCTAAGATCATCTCTAAAGTGCTAGCAACCAGGCTTTCTAGTGTGGTGAATGAACTAATCTCAGCTAATCAAATGGCTTTCATCAAAGATACAAGGTTACTGGATGGAGTGTTTATTGCAAATGAAGTAGTAGATGAGATGAAAAAGCTGAAGAAACAAGCTACCATCTTTAAAGTAGCCTTTGAGAAGGCGTTTGACACCTTTAACTGGAATTATCTTATGGATACCATGGATAGTATGGAGTTTCCCACACTGTAGAATGGATGGATATATGGTCTGATGCAATTTTCCTCCACACCGCTCTTAATAAATGGCAGTACTATAAAGGAGTTCTACCAAACCAGAGGTGTCCGACAAGGTGACCCTCTGTCACCTTTCCTCTTCTTAATAGTAGCCCAAAGTCTATCAAATATGATAAACAAGGCAGCAGATCTATTACTATTCAGGCAGCTGAGTATAGGTAAGGACAAAGTGTAAATCTCCCACTTGCAATTTGCTGACAACACTATCCTCTTTGGTTAGACACAATGGAGTACCATCAAAACTTTAAAAGCAATCCTCTAGAATTTTCAAATCTCGTCAGGGCTAAAAGTCAACTTCACCAAAAGCCATTTGATAGGCATTAATGTACCACAAACAGTCATGGAAGATATGGTAGCTCACATGGGATGTGGTACTGGAGGCATTCCATTCAAGTATCTGGGCTTGCCAGTGGGTGCAAACCAACAAAGAACCATGAATTGGAAACCTTTGGTAGAGAATTTCAATCGTAGGTTGGGCAGTTGGGAACATAAACACATATTAGTGGAGGCAAAATGGTTTTAATTAACTCAGCACTAAACGCGCTACCATCATACTATTTTGGATTCTACAAAGCCCCTGCTTCTATCATAAGAACACTGACTAGCTGCCAAAGGTTATTCTTTTGGAGGTATTACTATTGATAAAAAAGAATATGTACTGGGTGTCATGGAAGAAGATAACCACTCCAAAAGTAAGAGGTGCATTGGGGGTCAAAAGGCTCATTGCTTTCAATATGGCCATGCTTGGCTAATGGGGCGTCAGGCTCATTAAAGGAGAAGAAAGTTTAGCAACTGAGGTCATTAGATCAAAGTATGGAAATAGTGGCCAAATCTCAATGGAGGGAATATGCGAACTGAAAAAACCAAAGCCACATAATATGGGATTGAGAGAAAGGCGACGAGGAAGCAGATATGCCTCAAAATGGTGGACTGATCTTTAGGAAGTTCTAAGCTCTACTTGGTTCCTACAAAACCTAAGGATAAGGGAGGTGTGGTGAAGGGATCCGCTTGACAAATGGCACCTGAACACCTCACTGGCAGAGCAATACCCCATGTTATTTAGGTCTTCAAAAAAACATGAGATCAGCTGGTAGACTCTAGAGTTTGGGAAAATGGCCAATGGGTTTGGCACGGAAATGGTAAAGGAAACTACGTGGGAATGAACCAACTGATCTAACCAATCTCCTTTGTATTTTGTAGGATGCGGTACCACAAAAACATGGTAAGGATGAATACTACTTTGAAGGATCCACCACTGGGGAGCTCATAGTGAAAGAGGCTTACAAACAACAGTGTGAAGATGCAAATCAAGCTTACACAAAAGAAGAGACCACAATTATGTAGTCCATTTGGAGAAGGTATGTACCCAGGAAAATTAGCATTATGGCTTGGAACTAATGCAAAATGCCCTGCCCACAAAGGCTAACCTGCAGTCCAGAAAGGTAATCAAAGATGTACAGGATGTAGGCTTCTCTCTATGCAAGGAAAAATAGGAGACAATAGAACATTTATTCTAGACTTGCAGAATCACCAAGGGAATCTGGTCCGAAATTCACAAGTGACTTTCCATTCATAACTCCATAGTGCTAAGCAGCACACACGCCCCAACAATGCAGACATTACTAGAAGGTAAAAATAGAGATACCAACAATGAAGCATGGAAAGCCATCTGGGTAACCATGGTATGGACAGTCTGGAAGTGCAGAAACAATTACCACTTCTTTGGGGTGGAACCAAATGTCCAGAACTGTGTACATTCAATACAAAGATTAACTTGGCTTTGGCTACGAGAGACAAGAAATGGGAGACATTTCCCCTACTCATTAACAGATTGGACAATGCAACCAATTACTTGTATGGCATTTAGCTAAGACCTACTCTCCTGAGCAGCAAGGTCACTGTCTTGGCTTGATGAGTATGGCAGTACCCGAGCTCAGATTGGGTAAGTCAGGTCTCCCACAAGTCAAGATCACACCAAAAGAAACCGCAAAATCGAAGCAACAACAATCAGTAGACCATGGGAGTTTTTTTTCTTTCATTGCAATATGATGAAGGCTTCTGTGCAACATTATAGAGCTGGATGACAACAATGTGTAGGTGCGGGGTGCAACATTGGAGCAACGCCGGTTGGATTAATTAGTTTCCTGTACTCTTGAATTTTCTCTGCACCAAAAACTCAAAAGGTGCATAGGAAGCCAGAAAGAAAAACAGGCACCTCTGTAGCTGCACAATCACATAACAAGGAAAATAAGAGCAGCTAAATAGATTTGAAACATAAGAAATCCTGCCTGGTCTTGGCTGAAATCAGAGAGATCAAAGAGATCAAAGAGGCTGCCCCCTTATAAACGGTTGCATCTTCATCTTCACTGTCCTTCATTACTTAGAAATGGGATTCAAAGAACAATCCCACAACTATTTAGGCGATCAGGCTGAACTGTGTACCGGTCCTAGTGATTGATAAGCTCATAGTTATGACTCCTGCATGAGGCTGATAATGCTTTTACTGCAAGCTGAATTGTGTACCAAAGCTGGCTCTGATAAGTTGACGATAATGAGGCTTGTAGAGGCATATTCTGAGGTTCTGAGATAACCTGAGAAACCACAAGTTCGGATCAATGTTGCTTTGATCTCATTCGTAGAGTATGTGAAAGGCAGGCGGGTGAAGATTGTGAAACTGTATTAGGGTGGAAACCATATAGAGATATATTGAAGCCGGGTTTGAGGGATATGTTCAGATGCTTGTTGAGACACATTCCAAGCTTTATTACGGGATGTTGAGCTTTACGGATTTTTTTTCTTATTTTATGTACTTTCTACTTTTCCCTTTTCACTTGTACATAAACATTACTTTTGTCTTAATATATTTTGGCATAACAAAAAAATGAAACTATAGCTTGTTGTCGTAAATTTCTATTGGGAAGAGTTCCTTCTTCCTTCCTCCTCTTCCCGATTGTGGCCGTTGGCCGTTGGTCGTTCCTACAACATGCATTCCAATCAATAATCGAATATAACAAAAATTACAATCAATAACCAATCAAGTGTTGTATCATGCTTATGTTTATGAGAAACACAACAAATGAATGAACATAAACGAATGACAATAATAATACAAAGCTAATTTAAAGTCCATTGGGATCAGGCTATTCTAGAATTGATCCCTGACTGGTGTAGACATTCCAAAGTTCTTCTGCCAAGTCGTCATGCTTATGAGTCCAAGCCGGTGTTGATTTCACAGATTGAATATACTCATACTCCTCAATATCATCCCTTGAATCATTGCTCCATTCCTTAACCGCAACCCTATTAACCAATAATGGATCCCTAGGTCTTACATTCATTATAAAATTATGAATCAACCGCACACTAACATAATATCGGTTTGAGTCTTGAGGGGGTAAAAGGTTGGGCTACTCAACACAGCAAAACATTTCTTCAATACTCCAAATGCTCTCTCAATCACATTTCTTGCTGAAGAATGCCGCATGTTAAAAATCTCTTGTGGGTTTTGGGGTCGATGAGTTCCAAGTCCCAACTCCTTTAGGTGGTACCTTGTGGACCTATATGGTGTAAGGAACCCTTCACAGTTCATGTATCTATCACACAAGTAGTAATAGCCTACAAGCAAGGGGAGATTAATTTTCTGCATTACACACCACAAACAACTCTCTTTATCAGTGTATGGACGTACCTGGTGGCACCTTAAAGCCTGATCGATGGGTAACTGCGTCTCTCAGCACCCTTGCGTATGCAGAAGAACCCTCCAGCAAGCATGAAGACAAATATTCATTGTCACAAACTCCAAGTACATTAATAACCAAATGTCCATTCCTTGTCCTGTATCATGGATGGTCGTCGGTAGGTGCATGCACAAGTATGTATGTATCATCTAATGTGCCCAAACAACCCTTCCATCACCACTTCAAATAAATTAGCAAGTATTATAAGCAATTTTAATGACACACTAGTTAAGATGTGTAGGATCAAAAGGCTTGATTTCAAAAATTTCGGAAACTTTCAAATCCGAACCACATGTGAAATCGAAGCCAAAAACCTTGTTCAATTCGTGTAATAAAGATAAGGGAAGCCTCACTTACCTCAATCCGGCAATTTGGTGAAGAACCCGGGCGGAAATCACGAACCCGTGCGAAAACCTAAATCCCGTGAGATGTGTACACGGAGCTTCCAAGGAGAAAGCCTCTATCCGGAGCACTCCCCGTCGTGACTGAAGCGGCTGCTAGACCGTGTCCGGTGAGTTCACAGCGGCGGAAGATTTTGGTCGATGGTTTCTCGCGTCCGTTTTCGTCTCACAGAGGAAATCGCGATGATGAAGAGAAGATGAAACGTAAGTCACGTTCTATCCGACCGAAAATGAGATTATATCTCAATCTCATTTAGGAATTGGGCCTTTAGGCCCAATTTCATTTTACTTGTAATTTTAATTCCTTTTTCCCTTCTAATGGGCTTTCGGCCCAACAAGAATTAAGGAAATAATTGCTCTGGGCTCGACATTAATTCGGGCCAAATAAATTGAATTTAATCTCATTAAATCCAATTTTAATAAAATTGCAATTTAATTGAATTTCAGTCTCACTGAAAAACAATTAATTCTCGTCCGTGAAATTCGCCAATTATGTCTCACATAATTAATTATTTTAATTCTTTTGTTCGCTAGATAGAGCGACCTGATAGGATCCATATCTAAATCGGTACCTATCATAAGCAGTATCTAGCAACACATTATGATCCGATTTAATATAGATACATCATGATCCTATAATCTCATTTAGTATTTATTCTTTCGTCACTTAATATCCAATGACTAATGTCAAGCGTAGGAATGTGTCATCCTTGACCATTAATCACTTTCTTGATATATCAGTAAATAATTGTTAATATGCGACTATCACATAATCACATTGCGCGCATAACAATTAAGTCTGCATCAAGGGGCCCAGGGATATTAATAATCTCATCCCTAATATGAGATGGACAAAAGTATCATCTTGATATTCCATACCTTCCAGCATAAATCGTGCATATTCGGAACTTACCTTTATAATCTTTCGGTCAAAAGAGGCGTTTGATAACCCAACGTAATACACACTCATTACCCATAATTATGAATATCTCAAATAACTGAATTAATACTATATGACTTTAGCCGATTACACAAACACAATCCATCCAGCAAGTCAAATAGGTCAAGTCCAATATTCGTGTACCATATACACTCATATTTCATACGATTAAACAGATACCTCCGTATCAATGATCTGTAAAACACGATCATACATTAATCCAATGCTAGTCGATTTAGTCATCTAGCTGTTCCCTTACTTATGACTTTTGCAACTATGGACTAATTTAAATTTTAGATAAAATTATGGAGTTTCACATTTTAAGGCATCAACCCAAATGATCCATAATTACATATCTAAAATTTAAGGAACAAAATGATTCTTATCAAATCATCCAGTATATATGAAACTAACAAGAGCACAGTGCTTTAGGTCACCCTAAACTAACATGAATAAGACTCAACCCAACAGCTCTTGACTAACCACGACTCAGAAGAATTTGTACTAATAAAGTCCATACCGGGAGCATCCATCTGACTCTACTCGTAGCAAAGCATAATCCAATTCGAATAATAACAAATGAATGTTGGTGTAATTAAACTACTCCATGAGCAACAGAACGATTTTTTCCAAGTAAAAAATTGATAAAAATTTATTTAGTTTTTCAATCATAAATTTTTTTTTAAATCAATGAAATGAAGAATTGTTGTGTGTGTGGTAGGCGGACATGTTCAAATAAGAATATAGCAAGACTAACTTTGGAGTAAAAAATTGATAAAAATTATTTGTTTGGCAGTACAAAATTAATAAAAATAATTTATTTATTTTTTCAAAATCGATGAAACGAATAAGACTAACTTTAGAGTAAAAAATTGATAAAATTATGTTGTGTGAAAAAAAAAAATTAATTCGAAAGCTAAAGTCTTTAATCATAATCATTGATTTAAGGCGAGCGCAACACGCTAACGAATGGATCAATGATTAAAGACTAATATCCTTCCAACCAACACAGAGATACGCTTCGGAACATGGAATGTAAGGACATTGACTGCGAAGTCTTTAGAGTTGGTAGATGCCTTCAAGAGAAGAATGGTGGACATTGTCTGTCTGCAGGAGACAAGGTGGAAGGGAGAGAGGGCGAGAGAGATAAATGGATATAAATTATGGTATTCTGGGCTAGTCAGTAGATGGAATGGGGTAGGAATCATGGTGTCTAAGGATGTGTGGTTGAGGTGACGCGGCGTGATAATAGGCTTATGACGCTAAAGATATGGTGGGGCCGGAGGTGGTGAATGTTGTATGCGGGTACGCACCATAGGAAGGCCTGAGCGTGGGGGAGAAGCGCAGTTTCTGGGACAAGATGGATAGTATTGTAAGTGCCATCCCAAGAGAGCAGAAAATCTTCATAGGAGGTGATTTTAATGACCATGTCGGGGCCGGGATGGATGGGTATCGAGGTATCCATGGGGTTTTTGGGTTTGGTGTGAGAAATTCCACTGGTACGGAGATCCTGGACTTTGCGGCGGCACATGATTTGATGGTGGCGAATACATTTTTCAAGAAAAATGATGAACATTCAATCACCTTTCAAAGCGGAGGGCATCGTACAAAAATAGACTTCTTCCTTTTGCGTCAAGGGGATAAGAGTCGTTGTACAAACTGCAAAGTGTTACCAGGAGAGGCATTGACGTCACAACATTCAGAGATATGGTCGCCTCATCCTGCGTAGTTCGGACGGTAGAAGGGATGGGGGAGGAGGCAGAACACTTGTGGTCAGTCATGGCGGTAACCATTAGGAGAGCAACTAAGGAAGCCCTAGGTGTTGCATCCGGTCGAGGGAGGAATGAAAGGGAGGCGTGGTGGTGGAGTGAAGAGGTGCAAATGAAAGTTAAAACCAAGCAAGATAGTTTTAAACAACTTATGGCTGCAAATGGGGAGGCAGAGATAGAACAACGAAAGGAGGCCTACCGGCAGGCGAAGTCAAAGGCGAAAAGAGCGGTATCAGAAGCTAAAAACAAGGCCT
>JAOWBN010204019.1:0-14507 GCA_028565015.1 Pinguicula moranensis | reverse complement strand
CCTCAATTTTTTTTGCGTCCGCCCTTGGCAACAGATATATTTGAGAACTTAAATAGTTCAATATAGCCACGAATGTTAAATGATAAAAACTCATAAAACAACAGAAACTGCCACGAAACCAAAACCCAAATATTATAGTCTAGCCTAAAGTATACCATGATCTTTCCTTCACAGTATACAAGTAATTCGGCTGAACCATTTCCATATAGGTAGAGGTGCTTATTCGGAATGGAAATGGTCATTATTATTTTCTTTTCGAACTCAAATAGGAAATAGAATTCTCTTCCATTTCTGTTCTGATATACTCGATTCCCGATTAAGTTCGGAAATCAAAAATGGAACGAAAATTTTCAATTCCGATTATCGATTAAGAATTCGAAATCGAATATTGGAAAATTTTCCATTTTCAATTTGGCAAAATTTGGTCATTTTTTACTTCTCTATTTTTATCGAGAAACACTTTTGGAAAAGTTATAACTCTGTTTTCAATTGTGTAAGTTTTATATACGATTTACAAATTGTATTATATCCTTTTTTGTTATTCAACCAACTGCACCAATCCATACTATGGTATAGTGAAATTCATTTCATGTCCAAAATTTGGACTCCAAATCCACAAACATGTATGAAGATCAAATGACTCAAACTGTAATAATCAAAGTTGCTAAAGTAACCAACATTAGAAGTGAGAATGAGAAATAATAAAAAAGCAATTAATTTCTATTTCTATTTCTATTTTTATTTTCATTTCTATTTTCATTTCTATCCAAATAAGTCGGAAATGAAAATGGAGTTCCATTTCCGACTTCCATTCTCATTTCCGTTCCATTCTACAGAAATGGAAGTCGGAAATGGAAGAAATCGAAAATGAAAATTTTCGATTTCCGACTTCCATTTAAGTACCCCTAATTGTAGGCAGGATCAAAGAGTCATTTGTTTTGTTTTCTCTTTTAATTTGGTGAATCAAATAGTGTGATCCAATAAGTGCGAAATCAAAATTACTTTATCAAAATTTAATAATATATAAATAATTATATTTATTTTTATAGATTTTGAAATGACTTAAATATGTATGTGGCTGTGAGAAAGGGGTCAACCATGTTGTCCATAGGTTAGAGATGTTTTTTTTGTTAAAGAGGTGGAAGTATATATTATTTTATGGTAGCTTAAAAGTATTTAAAAATAAAAGTTAACAATGAAAAATATTTAAATTTGAAGGGTGGGCGATCAACCTCTACTCCCGAGGTGGCTTTGAAAATGAACGTTGAAGAAATTGTCCAGTCTAAACATGACGGCAACATGACTCCAAGTAGAGATGGCCAAATGGGACCACAGAATTCAAGATTTCTCGAATCCCGTGGTCGCTGCTCCCAAAATTATTTTGGGACGAGATCGGGAAATTTTGGTCCGTGATTGGGATTTTTCCGAATTTTTAGTTTTTTTTTAAAAAAGAAAAGAAAAGAAAAATGTAAACGACGTCGCCAATTTTAAGTTTTAGCTTTTAGGACTCCAGAAGACAGAAACGCGGTCGTTGTTTTCACTTTTCACTTTTCATTCCCAATTCCCATTTCAGAATTCAGATTGCAATCTTCAACTCTTCGCCGCCGTTCTTCGCCTTCTACAACTTTCACTAACTCGAGGTTAGATTCTAAAGACTAGACTAGAGCCATCTGTCGATTGATTCTTGTTTGATTTCTTATTGTTTTGACGGTTTGTTCTCTGGTTAGGTTTTCCTGAGTTGTCTAGGTTACGGTTTCGGTTTTCCTGTGTTTCAATTTGCAATTGGTTGTTTAATTGTGGTTGTTTATATTTGATTAAACTCGTTTTTGGTTTTCAGATACATAACCATAAACTTTGTTGTCGCGAAGAAAGGGGACAACTTGAAAATTGAGATTTCCACAAAGGATAGTTATCAATAGTAAGCTTAATTGTGATGTAGTTGGCTGCAAGAGTAAGAATCGATTGGTTCATTGGAACCTGGACTTCAGATTTTACTTTGGAAGTTTTCCCGGATTTAGTTTTTGGGGTTTCTCCTATTAGTTTTTACTTTTTAGGCTTTGCAATTTTTACTTTTACTTTAATATCTTGAGTTTAATCTTGACTAGTTTACAGGTTTAACTTCTGAGTTGCGGGTTCAATATCTTAAGTTTAATCTCTGTTTTTCACTTTTTCTGTTAGAACTTGTAAGCACCAATTATGTTAACATTTCTTTCATTCTTTATATATCATAATTGATAACATTTCCTTTCTGAAAACATTAAATATTTTTCAGTTTTCTGTTGGAACTTGGAAGTCTCTGTTTTACTGTTGGGAGTACTTTTGAATATCTAATCTTTGTACTTTTTTTTATTATCGTAGAGGTCGACACCTCTTTCGGACATTGAAATGAACTTGATTTCAGATTTTGGCTTTGCATTTTTTACTTTTGCTTGAATATCTTAACTCTTAAGAGTTAAGTTTAATCTTGCCTGATGACTGTAAACATGGCGTTTTCAATTATATGAATATTTCAGTTTTCAATTATGTGAATATTTCTGCAAACATTTATTTCATTCTTTGTATGGTGAAGTTTTCCTTTCTGTAAACATTTATTTCATTCTTTGTATGGTGAAGTTTTCCTTTCTGAAAATATTAAACATTTCATTCTTTGTATGATCATGTCTCTGTTTTTCTGTTGGGAGTACTTCTGAATCTCTGATCTTGTAATTATGTTTTGTATTATCGTAGATGCCAACACCTCTTTTGGACATTGAGAGTGAAGAAGAAGACTATAATGAAACAAATGCTCAACAGCCTCAAGAAACACCTTCGTCTTCAACAACCCCAAGAAAAAGGAAGAATATGGCGCTACGGTCAAATGCCTGACAACATTTTGATCCAATTATAGGGCCAAATGATGAGAGAACGGGAGAGACGCAGTACAAGCATTGAAAAGTAATAATTTCTTATTGTAATAAAATCTCAAGAACTTCTGGTATACTGAAACATATACGAAAGTATTGTAATAAGATTTCATGTAGGCCTACTGACATAGACCGACTTCAAAAAAAATGTCGTTTGATGTTTCGTTATCAGGGAAGAAGCATGTTAGATGATTTTTCTAAAAAGTGAATACGTAGATTACTTACAGAATTTATTATTCGGGAAGAACAGCTGTTTCTGATTGTAGAGAGGCCTGGTTTTATCAAACTTATTAATTGGTTAGAGCCAAGGTTTAGAATGATAGGAAGGAAATCAGTACAACCAGATTGCATGTGCATATATGTGCCTGAGAGGAATAATTTGAAGAAAAGGCTTGTGGATTTAAATCCAAGGATATGTTTGACCGCGGACACATGGACCTTTTTGCAAAATATTTCCTATATGTGCGTTACAACATATTTCATAGACACGAGCTGGGTACTACACGAGAGAGTTATTGGATTCCGAAAGATTATCATTCACATTGGTGTAGCACTTTCAATGGTGATGGAACAAGTGCAATAGGATTGGAAGTTGAATAAGGTTAACTAACTTAACTTGCCTTTCTTATGGGTTTTTTTTATATAATTTTATTTGTTTCTTTCTTAGATGGTGAATGAATTTAGTAATACATGTTTAGCTTCTTGTGTAGGTTTTGACGATCACTGTCGATAATGCAACAACAAACGACAAATATTTGGAGACATTGAAGAATAGCATGAAAGTTGACATGGATGTTGATTTTGATGATGATGATTTGGACAAAGACATTGTTGTGGATAAGGAGTTGTTGGACAAATTGAGAAGCAGACAGCTTCAGAAGTTTGGTCCTATTGAAGCTGGAGTTTTGTTGAGCCATACAAATTTGCACGTGAGGTGCTTGGCACACATATTGAACTTGATTGTTCAAGATGGGCTGAAGGAGGTAGATACTCCAGTAACTACGATGAGAGCGATGGTTAAATACCTGAAATCTTCCCCTCAATGGAAAGAAAATTTCAAAAAGTATGTTGGAGAGACCTCGGGTAGTGGTTTCCTGCAGATGGACCTATGCACTCGGTGGAATTCCACCTTCATGCTTCAGTACGTACACCAACATCAAGCTGCCTTTCAGAGGATACTGGTGTACGATGATGACTTACTAGGAATTTTGAATGAACAAGGAAATGATGAACATAGGCTTGGGCCTGGTCAACCAACAATACAAGATTGGGATTGCATAAAGATATTTATGAGCTACTTGCAAGTGTTTTATCAAGGCACACTGACATTCTCTGCATCAAATTTTTGCACTGTAAATCTCTTTTTTGGGGAGTTATACAATTTAAAAAGGCAGCTGAATACATTTCTGGAAAGCAGAGACACATTCTTCAAAAAGATGGCGACGAGGATGCACAAAAAATATGTCAAATATTGGAGAAAGCTTTCTAATGAGGATGAGCTGACGCTTTGTATGAATAGGTAATAATGTTATTGCCTTACTTTACTTTATTAATTGCATACAATATTGATTCATGATTACACATGTTATTTTCTTACTATTACTTGTATTGAATATGAACAGATTTCTATTTGTTGCAACCATTCTTGACCCGAGGTGTAAACTCAAATGGTTCGAGTATTGGTTGTCAAGGATTGTCGGGGTCGACAAAAGCGTCAAAGTGGTTGAGTTGGCTAAAAAAATAATAGAAGATATATACTCTGAGTATGAGTCCCTATATGATGGGAAAAAAAATAACTCTAATAATACAACTCAGGTGACATGCTTTGATTGACTGATAGTCATAGTCTAATATCATGTTTTCAACTAGACTTATAATGCATTATGCATTAATCTCATTATATTTGTTTATACTTTTATGATCAGGAAGAAGGGACATCATCTAACAGTAGTTTGGTAGACAATCCATTTGCACAGGGATGGGTACAACAAATGAAAAATCAGTAACTCAACATACAGACAAAGTTGGATTTGTATTTGTTTGTTAAACCCAAGAGCTTTAAAAGCAATATTTTAGAATGGTGGATGAACAATGATATAGGTATCTTGTGCTAGTTAGAATGGCACGCGATGTGCTTGCAATACCTATATCGACAGTGCCCTCGGAAGTTTTGTTTAGCACAGGAGGTCGTGTCCTTGACCAAACTCGGCACTGGAATGGCAGAAGGTCTCATACTTACTTAAAATTGGTTTAGGGGTTCCAGTGAGATATTTTCTCAGGTTCATGATGTTGATGATGGCATAAAAGAACTAGATGCGTATAAGTTCGACAGAGGTATCCTGAAATATTATTTTATTTGCTCATGATCATCTTAATCTTGTAGCCTGTGGTGTGGCTGTAGGAACTAGGAATGTATTGTATAATGTATTAGTAGTTGCCGGTTGGGGTTAGTTCTTCGGTGCAGCCGTGCAGGGAAGTATCTCAAATCAAACTCAAATTTTATGGTTTTCAATCTACAAATATTTATGTTTGAAATTTGGTTGCAGACTTACATTTTGGTATTTGTAATTTTGTATTTCATTGCACTTTGCTACAGATTTACGTTCTAATTCCCGTTTTATCCCACTTTTTTCCCATTTTTTTCCGTTCCCGTTCATATCTCTGTCCCGAATTTTAAAAATGGGACTTCAAAAAATTCTTGTTCCCGTCCCAAATTTTCAAAATTTCAGGAATACGAGACAGGAACAAGATTTGGCATCCTACTCCTAAAATATTTTGATCCGAGAATGGGAATAGGCATTCCCAGACCGAAATCCCGAATGGTCATGCCTGAACGAGGATGATCCAACTCTTCATCTCGATAGGTAATTTTTATGTTATTAACTTTGTTTTTATTATTATCACATATTATACTTAGCCTATGTTTTGCGCAGCCTTCTTAAAATTATAATTGGCTTATAAACACCTTTTTTCAAAAAAATAACTCCTCATTTTTTTTTAAAAAGTGCTTATAAGCCAATTATAAGCATAAGAAGGCTGCACAAAACACCCCCTTAGTAAATGGTTAAATGCTTCTTTTTTTTTATATCTTATCAGGTTTTTATTTGTGGCAACAATTCTTAATCCGAGGTGCAAGTATTGGTTGCCAAAGATTATCAGGGACCGTGAGAGTACCACAATTATTGTGTTGGCCAAAAAATTGCTGAAGATCTTTTCTTGGAGTACAATTCACTATATGGGAAAGGTTCTTCAATCGGATTGGAAGGTACATCAAGCCCCACTGCTGTAGACAATCCGTATACACAAGGGTGGCTGCATGCAATGGAAAATGAACAAGAAGAACAAACCGAATTAGAGTTGTACCTATAAGTGAAGCCTCATTCAATTGCACTCTGTTGGAATGGTGGAATGCAAATGATGTTAGGTATTTTCAATCGAACAAAAAAACTCTATTTCTTTATAATTATTTACCGATTTGTTTTTGCAATAACTTATTATTATTTATTAGGTACCCCGTGTTGGCTAGAATGGCCCGCGACATTCTTGTAATTCTTATGTCAACAGTGACATCAGAAGCTGTGTTCAGTATGAGTGCTTGTGTTCTTAATGCGTATACATGCTCATTGATCCCAGGAACAACAAATAGTCTAATTCTTGCTCAAATTTGGTTGAGGGATACTAGTGAGATATCTCATCAGAATCAGGTTACTCTTTGTTATGATGAGATGGTAGACATGCGTATGAGTTCGACAGAGGTGATATTTATTGTTTAAAATTATATATTAGTTCTATGTTTTATCTATTTTAGTATAAAATAGATAAATGCTAATTTTCATATTTAACTTCTGCAAAGCTGAGTTCGAATCCAGCATGCTTGATGGGATCAACATCAGCAATCAAAATATTCGAGATGAACATCAAGAACAAGATTCAGATCATGCTTTCTGCAGCTCTACTGAATTATGAATATTACACATTGGGTAGGCGGCAGATGCCAGTGGAGTTAATGGACTTCATTCTTGGCTACTTATTTTGTCATGTTAGTTTGTTTGGCTTGGACTTTACACTTGTGGTTTTAGAATTTGTTACTTAGTTTGTTTGGAATTTGGGATTTGGAGTTGGTTTCTACTTTCTTATTTGCTTGTTCTGTTCGGAATTTTCATTTTTGGATTGTTAGCCATTAGGGAGGGCTTGTTCTGAATGCTCTCTTTTATGTTCAATTGAAATGGTCAGCAGAAATTTCATTTTTAGACTTTTATGTTAGGTAGGTCTTGTTCAGTTATTTTGATGTTCTCGACTTCTCGTTCTGTTTTTGTTCATTTTTTGAACTCTGGTTTTTGGGTTTTCAGAAAATATCCGAACCCTATCCTTCCCGATTTGTTTTGTTGATTTCAGGAGTTTTGGGTATTCGAAAATTACCTGAAACTCGTACCATCTCGTAATCCAGAGTTCCCATTTTTTGGGGGAATTTGGTTATCTGGGACTGGTTCGGGACCATGAATTCAATCTGATTTCTTAATGGGACGGGTCCTGGCATTGGCCATACTCGGATCGATAACCCATTTAACCACCCCTATGTAAGGCACGGGATAAAGAAACATGGTCAGTGGGAGTTCTATATTTTAGAGGGTCAGTGTACGCGATTTGCAAACCCCCGCCATTGCCTATTGCAACTTTGCTACCTCTCGAATAAGCTACTTCTATTCAATGTTGACCAAGATAATTGGTTATGTGTTGATTCTCCCCACTATCCGCAAATCAGTCATTATCAAGTGCAACATTAGCTTGAGCAACCATGGCAGACAGTTGAGCAAGAGGATTACACATTTAAATGTATGGTCCATCCTATTATAATAGTCGTTAGATTGATGAATTGAGATCCCCCTAAAACTTGACACGCTTGTGGGTCAAAATCATCATGATCGGTTGACTCATTCCACCAATTATTGACCTCAGCCTCCATTGGAACTGATCGAAAATGATAAGAGGTAAGCCAAGATTGTTTGGTCTTGTTGTGAGGAAGAAGAAGTTGGTCAAGGCCTTTTCATTGAAACTGAAATTTTTTCACACACTTATGATTTTTACATGGTTTTATACATCAAAGTCCCTAATCTAGAGATTTCCAATGCTAATGTTGCCGATGCTATTTTTGTTAGTTCACTTTTTACACTAGGATGGACATCAAGCTAAGAAACATCACTGTAGGAATGTTTTGACTAGGAGGCTTCAATGGTTGGTTTGGTATATCTTGTATTTGTAGTTGTGAGTTTGGGCTTGGATTATTTTGGCCCATTCATGTCTTGTGGGCTAACAGGAACGTCCAGAAAGACACCTTCGACTAGCTGTACTCGAGAAGCTCTAGATCCAGATAGAAATGCCCCTGATTGGTACCGACTACGATTTTTATTGTTGAGATTGTTGGAGCGACCGCCAGAGCCACCAAAATGAGAGCCATATTTGTTTTGTAGTACAAAGCAACTGAATTCCTATCGACGTTGCATTTTTGTGAAAGGAACCGAGCTTCAAAACTGTAGAGCTCGTTTCAAAGTTGTCTAACTACAACTCATTGTCGCATCACTTCAGCGACACTACAGAGGCATAAGAATTGAAGCGTTCAAGCTCAACTATTCCATTCAAGAGGTAAGTGATCAAATCATTGACATCCACTGGTTGATTTGTAGCAGCTAACTCGACGATAATTAGTTTCACTTATTCAACATAATCAGTGCACGATTTGGCGCCTTCGTATACCGTGTGTAATTGGCGCTCTCAAGATTCATAATTCTGGGATTGGCCTGTGAAGAGTATGTATTTCCTGGTCAAGGTGTTAGGAACGGTTGGATTAATATATAATTAATTAATTTGTTTAATTATTGATTAAACCTAAAGCCCACATAACCAGAAGCATGTTTAACTATTCAGTTAAATCTCTATACAAAGGCTATGTGTCTACAAAGATTGACACACTCGCTCACAACTCTCATGCTTTGAAAACCAGAAAATATAAGTTTTCTTTCTACTTGTTCCCAATAACCATCGGGAAAGAGATTTGGTTCGTGAATTCCAAATGGACTTTTATAGCCCCTTCAACATGATTACTTCAGTCCAGGAGATTACGGTTCATACACGCTTTCGCATCAATCAGGTATGAGTCCGTAAATAAATTATACGAATGGATATGTTCTATTCAATTAGATTCGTTCTATGGTCTACAGTGGTATCAGAGCAAATTCTGGATCTGATTTAGTTCGTTGTAATTTTATTCGTTAAATTTCGTAATTGATTTGATCCGTTCATATTTTTTAGTTTCTAATCTGTTGTTTTCTCATATTATTTCCGAAACACGATCCGGGATTCACGCCGCCCTGCCCGCTGTCCGCCACCGTTTTCTTTTCTGCCGGCGCGTTCACCTCACGCGCCGTCGACAGTTCCAGGCACGTGTACCCCACGCACCACCGTTAACCGCCGGATCTGGCGTGTGTACGTCACGCTCCGTACAGTTTTGCGATCCGCTGCCACAAATCTTCGTGACCCATCAAAAATATGGCGGGATCAAGCGTCGTCGACCGCCACGATTCTCTGCGTGTTGCCGAGTTTCCGAGCGATTTCACGGCCCAGATCTACGGATCTGGCCGGAAATCGCCAATTTGAAGGTTCGGGGGTGGCACATGTCCGTCACGTGCCGCCTACTGAAACCTTCAAATCGCCAAAAAATCACGGGAATTGCAAAATCGCCCATTTTTTTCGGCCGAACAACGAGAGATCGGGGCGAGCCTTCATCATCTGGGAAGAGGCAACGAAGCGGCGTAGAAACGACGGCGAAACAACGAGGAAAGCGACGGGGCGACGATGGAAATCGCGCAAAATCCGGCCAAATCGAGCGAATTCGGAACATGAGGCAACAAATAGCGGAAATCCGTAATTTTGGAAGGTAACCCGTTGGATTTTCTGGCGGGCGGCGCGGGAGGGCGAAGGAAACCTTCGGCCGCCGGATTAGGATTTCGTTATTAAACCCTAGTCCCCGCGCCCATTATATTTTTTTATTTTAATTTTTTAATTTTTTTTTATATTAAAAAAAAAGAAATTAGTTCGGGCAGATCGGTAAACCAGACCCGCCTCACGGATCCGCTGGTTTTGGACCAGCGGACCTGTTCTCAATTTGGGCCGCTAACACGGCCTAAATTGAGAACCCAGATGGGATATGGGCCCTAAACAGGCCCATTCCCACCATATTTTTCCTGTATGGGCCACGAAAACGGCCCATTTCACTAAATTGGGCCAAATGTTTTTGAAAATTGTAAAAATTTAAAACATTTTGTATGTTTACAAAATATTTTAAATGCCCAATATTTATTTATGTGTTACATAATTATAGTATGCATGAATTAGGAATTAATTTCAATTTGCTAAGTACTTTTAAATATTAATTTCTAGTATGTATAATTAGGATGTAATTTATTATGCTTAGTGCAATTAATTTAAATTCTTCTTATCTCCTAGCAATGCATGTTTAGTTTAAATTAAATTTTTGCTTGGTGTAACTTTAATTTAAAGCATGCTTATATGTCTTAGAAATTAAATTATATGCTAAGTGCACAGATTTAACTTTCCGAGCATATCTATGTGGCCTAGGAAATTAATTTTATTAGAGAATTTGTTTCAAATCCAATAAAATTAATGAATACCTAATTATTAACTACGTGTTAATAATTCAATTATGGTAATCAAAATCACATTACTATAATTATTTTGAAAACTTCAAAAGAAATCCACTACAATCGTGCTCATAAAAGGTTGTCTATGGCTGGTTTTTAAAAGGGACATTTGGGCCTCACCAGACATCTGGGCCTCTTATGAGGAATGGTAGTACTGTCTAGGCGGATGATCATCCAAAATTTAGTACGAGATCACTACCTCAGTGCTTACCGAATCGATTACGTATTAATTCTGAACAATTTCAGATTCTTTTGATACACTCGAAATATTTTTCCTAACTTCGTGTTACTATGAAAAAGAAAATGTTGTTCGTCAACACTTCCATTTCAGCAAATCCGTTTGGCCAAAACATTTAAAATAATATCAAAAATGCTATACAGCAAAAAAAAACCCACCGAATTGTTCCAATGAACAATTCCTTGCCCCAAATACATTTGAAAATATGTGTTACTATTTTTTTTTGCATGAATATGTTTCAAAACATGAAAATTAGGTAGTTTTAGGAAATTTTGGTTATGTAGGACGTGATGATTACGAGCTTAGCAACATTTTCGAACGAAATACATAACCACAATTTCTCCAAGAACACCTAATCCAAAATTGTGCCTAATGCCCTTCTTCAAATATACTTGCAGAAATGACACCCCTAAACTTGGTCCCTCCATGTTTGTTCATTGATCTTGAATCAACTGGACAGTGTCCTGGGCTAGATTATGGCTTATGGTCCAACAAGATTACGTATCTAAAGGACATCACGACCATACTATGTTACACAGGACACCTCCGACACGTCGGCTTCGTGCTAGACAGACTCGACTCTGGCTGGATGACTATTGCTGATGGCATTGATGTCACTGAAGGATCCATTTTCATGCTTGAAGTCATGGAAAATGGTGCATGGTAGGACGCGCCAACTTTGAACTCCTATGAACTTATTCATGACACACTTTTGGCTTTGTGTCAACACTTGAAGGAAGTTCAAAACGAAGGCATACGTGCTTTCCCACCCAAGAGCCCTTTACCTCCATGACCGGATCCTGAGGATTCGAAGACTTATGATGGCTTCGTGACACTCTTTTCGATTTCTTCTCCTCCACGGGACATTCATGCTAGCACATCTGACAACTCTGAGATACGTTCTCACACATCCGGCCCCGGAAAGAAAATTATCAAATACTATAAGACAAGGGGACGCAAGCACACAAGCGTATGCAATGCTATACTTGCGGAATGAAAGGTCACTTCTCTCGGGATTGTTCTGAGTTACACGAGGTACCTTTCAATAACCCTAGACCCTATCTATGTCTTTACTCCTATGCATTTGTTGCTAATTCATCTCATCATTGAAATGTTGATACAGGAGTAATCCAGTACGCAGTTACGCCCGTGCTGGGTTTCATCGTAGTGACGACGAAACACAAAGCATAAACCAGGATCCAGCAGTAAAGGCGAAGCCACGGCATTGCCTCATTTCCAGCTTCGTTGCGGATTCACACTGCTGTTACTCAACATAGTCCATGTGTCGGCCGTCTGTTATTGTTTTATTTTCTTATTCCAGTTGTTGTTGTCATTTCGATACAATTAGGATTTCAAGTTTATGCAATTATGAATAAAGTTTAAAAGGCAATTGGTTTGTTCCAAACTCTTATTCGACTTTCCCAAAGTATTCCTTTTAAATCAGTTAAATTCATCTTAATTCCAATACCGATATTCCTTCAGAATCGACTAAATGTCACGCTAGACTTGGTCACATTGGCTAAGATCGATTGAATAGGCTTGCTACGTGCAGTCTACTCAACCAACTCACAACGGCTAAGTTGCCTTGCTGGCTATGCAAGGTTCGCACAAAGGCAACTTAGCCAGCAAGGCTAGCAAGAAACCATTTGGTCAAGCATCGAGAGTATCTTAACCTCTAGATTTAATTTATTCTGACATATGCGGATCCCTGAGCGTGAAGGCAGGTCATGGGGCTTCTTATTTAATCACCTTCATCGATTACTTCTCGTACTTTGGACGCGTATATTTGTTATCTCACCGTTATAAGCACTTGCTATGTTCAAGCGATTCGTAACAGAAGTCGAGACCCAATTGGAACGACGAGTCAAAGCTCTTTGAACCAATCGCAGTCGCGAGTACCTGTCGGATTTGTTCCAAGGGTTCTGTGATGAAAAGTGAATAGTAAGGCAACTTACTATCCCTTACACCCCGCAGCAAAATGGTATTATGGAAAGAAGGAACCGCATCTTGCTTGACATGGTTCGATCCATGATGGCACAAGCCAACCTATCGATTAACTTTTGGGGAGATGCGTTGCTTACGGCAACTTATATCCTAAATCGTGTACCAAGCAAGAGCGTTCCAACCACTCCATATGAGTTATGGAATGGTCGCAAACCCATCTTGGACCATTTACGACCATGGGGCTCGGCGGGCAACGTGCACAATTCGACCCATCAACATGGGAAACTTGGTCCACGAGCAACCAATAAGGTGTTTATTCGTTACCCCAAACACTCCAAAGGGTATGTGATGTTCGGTGAACACCCAAATGGGGGCATGTAAAAAATGGATAGCCGAAATGTCGAATTTCTAGAGGACCGATTTCCAACTTTAAGCAATATCAAACAGGATAGCCCTCTGTATGAGTTACCTGAGGACAATTTACCGACTCAAGGTGTGGGGGAGAGTATGTTTCACCATTCCACCCATAGTAATATAATTTCACTCATTCCAGATGAGACCTTGCCAACAATGGGTCTGCATGATAGAGAGGTTAGTCCTCCACCAAACATGCCCAACGAGAATCCCATTCGAACAAACGGGGATCAACAAGGAAGAGAGGTAAGTCCTCAACATCCCACGCCTAGGCACGAGATTAGTTCTCAAAGCCAATGCCATGACGACATGATTACAAGCCCTACGAACCAACTGGTCAGTGGGAGCAATACTACTCATATCGTCAACCCTACGAGCCAAGGGGCAAGTGAGAGTCAATCCTTGTTAAGGCAAAAGGAACATCCTGCTCCTCGAAGGAGTGAACGCGGAAGAATTCCTCGACGATATTTTCAGATCGAGGAAAACGTATTTTTCTGCGCTCCTTTAGAAATTGAAGAACCCACGTCTTACAAGGAGGCAATGGACTCAGCCGATAAAGAAAAGTGGCTAAGTGCCATGAAACAAGAGATGATCTCAATGCACACGAATGAGGTTTGGGAACTTGTTGATCCACCACAACGCCGAAAACCAATTGGAAGCAAATGGGTATTCAAGGTTAAGCGCGGAGCTGATGGATCAATCGATAAGTTCAAATCTCGACTAGTGGCGAAAAGCTTTATCCAAATCGAGGGTATAGACTATGAAGAGACATTTTCTCCTATGGTGAGAATTGCCTCAATTCGCCCACTTCTAGCCCTGGTTGCCCATCTCGATCTCGAACTATTCCAAATGGACGTAAAAACTGCTTTCCTAAATAAAAAACTTGAGGAGGAGATATACATGGATTCAACCTGCTGGGTTCGTCTTAGCAGAATAAGGTGACAAAGTGTGTCGTCTTAAAAGATCCATCTACGGTCTCAAACAGTTTTCTAGATTATGGTATTTTCGCTTTCCTGAAGCTATAACTTCGTATGGTTTCACCATGATAGACGAATACCATTGTGTATATGTCCCGAAAACAAAGGAAGGGATCATGTTCCTTTCTCTCTATGTCGACGACATATTACTGGCTGGAAACAACATGGAATTGATCAACGTCGTTAAACAATGGCCGTCCTCTGTCTTCGAGATGAAGGACATGTGTGAAGATAGGTTCGTCCTAGGAGTTGAGATATGCAGAAATCGTCCTAAGAGAATGCTGGGTCTGTCCCAACAAGCATACATCAATAAAAT
>JAOWBN010204008.1:0-14507 GCA_028565015.1 Pinguicula moranensis | reverse complement strand
AATCAGAATATGTAGGGATCAAGTTCATTCCATCAGCCTGCAAATAATCAATCAACTTCTGCTCCTCCTCGACCATTGCTTGTAACACCACTTCATAATCCAAAACAGTCTGAAGCATGGTGTATGTAAAATTCCATCTTGTGCATACATCTAACTGTAGCAAACCCTTCTTCTCTATCCTTTGGTTGGCCACGTACTTGTGAAGGTATCCAACCATTTGGGCGAGGAATTTACATACTTAACCAATGCTCGCATGTTCTCATCTTATGATCCCAATTCATCCAACCCTTCTTTGACAATCAAGTTAAACATGTGAGCACTGCATCTCACCTAAACGTATTAACACAAATGTTCATTGATGATTAATCAACACCACCAAACAATTTAAGTAAATCTTAAGCAATAAAGTACAACAATGTTACCTGCAAGTTCTTGTGGTCTTGAATGATGGAACCATGTGTAAACGTAGCTAAGGAGCGCTCTTTTTTTGCGTTTCTTAAACTCTGTCATTGCCGTATCATTGTTGCTTGCATTATCAACTGTAATGGCCATCACTTTAGCTAGTACCCAAGAAACCATACAATCTTCTAACTGCTTAGCAATGACAGTTCCCTTATGGTCCTCTAATTTCTGGAAAGCAAGAATACGTTTGTGCAACACCCAAGTAGTATCAATAAAGTGAGCTGTCGAACACATGATTGAGATATTTTGTATCAAAGTCCATGTGTTTGTAGTAAAGCTCATCCTCGGCCCCAATACCAACAATTTCTCAAGAAACTTTTGCTTCTCCTCGATGTAAACACCCATGACATCTTTCATTGCCGTCTTTCTAGAAATGCCCAAAAAACGGGGCTCTAACTTGTGGATCATGCAACGGAATCCTTCCCTTTCAACCAATATAAATGGTTGTTTGTCCAAGATAAGGAATTCGGCTATGACCCGTATTATACCCCTTTCGTCGTACTTGTCAAGCGGTATATCGCTTACTTCACCAGCTTTTGCGGGCTTAGCTTCATGCGTCAGCTTTATCTGTTTAGGATCGAGCCTCGCTTGCCTACTACAAAAAACATGATACGACTTGTGGTGGGATAGCATACTAGACGTTCCATGATTCTTTGGATGAATCCCAACCTCCTTTGCACAATAATTACATGAGGCGAGCAAGTTTTGGGGATTATCATTAGGAGGCTCAATCCTCGTGAAATGATCCCACATAGCTGAAGGGTTGCTGATTTTTCTCTTCTTTTTAGATATGGGTGGAGGCTGTTGTAAAGCATCATCCGGGTGCTTGTGCTCCTCATCCTCCATCTGAAATAGAATTGAATCAAATGATTAAATGAACATAAAGTAAAAAATGGAAAACGGAAAACGGAAAAGTAAAAACTGAAAACAAAGTAACAAACTAAAAATTTGCGCTGTGAAAACATAAAACTGAAAACAAACTGAAAATAAAAAATTGAAAACTAAAAACAAACTGCAGTTAAGTGACTTGCTATACCTAAACCCATAAATCACGCAGGAAAGTTGAACAATAAAGGAAGTTTGCAAGAGATGATGTGTTTAACATTAATTCACACAGGTAAAAATATTTCAAGAGCTGCTCAACAATCAACATCATTGTTCTGAGAGAATTATAATTTCAACGTCATGAAATATTTCAAGAGCTGTTGCTGCTCAACATCATTGTTCCGGGAGCTGCTCAGGAAAAATTATTTCAACATTAATTCATAAGTATTTCAAGACTGCAGAGTGCAGAGTGAGATTTCTTTTCACTTGAACTAGGTGAATAACTTTGATAGACATTCTATTGCCATAAACCTGATTTGAACACAAGCAGTAAAACAATAATAAAGG
Organism: Pinguicula moranensis; assembly: GCA_028565015.1. Taxonomy (NCBI): domain Eukaryota; kingdom Viridiplantae; phylum Streptophyta; class Magnoliopsida; order Lamiales; family Lentibulariaceae; genus Pinguicula; species Pinguicula moranensis. The sequence continues at coordinate 12,653 of JAOWBN010204008.1, read as the reverse complement.
CAGGTCAAGACAAGTGATATAAACACATTGATATGCATATATATACAGGAGTATATGCCTGCATAGGTGCAGCCTACTTTAAAAAAAAAACATGTATTATCTTAGATCTACTAAGCAAACAAAAGTGCAAATCATGTTGCATGCAGGCAGCGAAACCAAATGAACTCGGCACATAATCAAACCAAAAATCATAGACTGCCAGATTTTGTCACATGGTTTTGATTCCGTTTTCGGAGATCGCAATGGAGCAGAGAGTTCGAAGGGCTTGGTCATCACAATTGAATGGGGCTCCACTTTAAAACTTCTGACCCAAGTGGAAGCTAAAAATGGAAACCTGGAGAGTAAAACGAAGAAGAACTCCTCGACATATGTGAACCAGACCAGAGTTTGCATTTTCGTTTACGTTGGGATATCAAATTAGAAAGCTTTACTTACTGAGAAAAGAAACAGTGTCGGGTTCGATGGAAGTAGACGGTAGCGATGTCCGTCAACGGGAATTCCATCTCCGTCTCGTGTTGTTGGCGGAGGCCGGGAGGCGGAACGGAATGTCCGGTCTTGTCGTGTGGGCTGGGAAGTGGGAACTAGGGCTGTTGCTGCTGGGCTGGGAACTGGGAAGGAATCAAGGAACTGGAAAGGAATCACGTTTGTGTTTTGCTTTTACGAAAGAAATCAATTCTAATATTCTATTCACATTTGAATTTTATCTTTTCTAAATTATAATTCAATTCACATAATCACATTAGTGTTGCTAATTTTATTCATGTTTTTTATTTTATCTATTTAATATTTTAATTTATTTTTTTTGTCGGACTTATCGGTGGCGGTATCGGAACCGTTACGGTCATCCGATACCGGTACCGACAACTTGTCGGAATACTAATTTTATTCCGATATCGATTCCGACAATCGACATCCGTCGGATGTCGGTATCGGAGTCGGAAATTCCGACATTCCGCCCACCGATTCCCACCCCTAAAAGTAATTCATTAGTGTAAAGTAAAGAGTTATTAAAAGTACTTTTTAAAAACATGGTGAGTTTTCCCGATTCCCGAAGATTGCTGAAAAGTAGAATTTATTGAAAAAATAATGTTTTCAACCCTGTTTAAAAAAAACTAAACAGAATTAATTTTTGAAGAAAAAAATTTGCTTCTTACCAACTTCTCTATTTTCAGCTTCTTCGAAAAGTAGAAGAGAGAAGTGGACCACATTGATAGATCAAGTTCAATGCTTTCTTTTAGGCTTCGTTTTGGACAACTTCTCTATTTAAGGCAAAAGTCTAATTTTGATTAGTTTTGAATTCAACTTCTGTTTTCGTTTTTATATGTATTTTTTGTCAAAAAGTTTAATTCAAAAAGTAAATTCTTCAAAAAGCTTCTTTGAAAAAGTTGTTAATAAGTAGATGTTTGTCAAAATATATAAATAAGTCTAATTGAATTAATTATAATTACTTGTTAACTATCTAATATTCAAAATTTTAATTAGAGTAAGATTATACTACCTGAATTAAGTGTAATTATTTGTTGATGACCTAATATTGAGAATTTTAATTAGAGTAAGATTATACTACCCTAATTAGGTTTATGGTCAATTACGTAATTATACGTTAATTACTAAACTTTAATCTCTCCCTATAAATAGAGCGTTCAACTTACTACACAATTCTTATTTTTGTGTTGGGACCCAAAAACATATATACAGTTTCTCTCGAATTGTTCTCCTGGTTCGTGTTCGTGGATTATAAGGAAACTTTGGTAAACTCTTTATTTGTGTTCATAATATAATCAACCGGAACATTATGGCTCTATATGCTTTCGCATTATACGATTCGCTATCGTATTTGTTGATTATTAGATTTGTTCTAATTAGATTTAGAGTGGTATCAAAGCCAATTTTTTTTGAATTTAACTATGCTTGAATGATTATTTATTAATCTGATAAATTCGTAATTTCGTGTAGAATTATTGTGTTTCGTATACAATTATTATGTTCATAATTATTCGAACGGGAATTCGTTTCTTACGTTTTTCAATTCAATTTGTTAATACACGTGTCATGAATTCATACATGTCTATTATATAATGCGGCGAAGGTCCACGTCAGCCGCATTACACTGTTCATGAACAGTAACCTTGTGGGAACAGTATTTTTTTTTTTTTTTTCAATTTTTTTTTATATGGTACAAATTATATAAACGGGTAGTTGGGTGACGTGGACAACTCTGATAAGTTCAATTTAGTTTTTTTATTTCATTTTTTTTTTAAATTTTGTTGGTACAAATTCTAGGGTTCGTTGATCGCAGATGAGCTTCCCATGATTAATAAACCCTTCACGCATAACCATTTTACATGTGCTGGTGTATGTTTTGTTCCCCGTGCACTGAGTGCACGGGCAATTACTAGTTATGATTTAAGACATAAATTGTTTTTTTTGTTAGTTTTAAGACATAAATTGTTAATTCATTGGATAATTACCAATGTGTAATATTTTGATGTTAACATATTTTATGTTAATTTATATATTGAATTTCTTTTGTTAACTATGTGTTAATAATCTCTTTTAGATAATTATACATTAATTATTCTATTTTACAATTTTTTAGTTATTCTAATTTTCGTAAATGAATTATCTAGTATGCATGATTAAAAATTATTTTAATTTTTTAAGTGCAATTATTTAATTCCTAGCATACATTATTAGAATTTAATTTAAATATATGTTCTTTAATTCCGAGAATGTATTATTAACTATGTGTTAACATTCTTTAAATGAGTGTTTCGAATATAAGCATGTCTATATTTATTTAATTCTATTTATGTGTTAAATAAATTATCTAGTATGCATGATTATGAATTATTTATTTTTATTTACTAAGTGCAAATAAATTTTTTAATTCTTGAATTATTTTAATTTACTTAATGCAATTTAATTCCCAGCATGCATGATTAAAAATAATGTGTGATATGACTGTTGCTTAACGAAGAAGGAATCAAAGCAAACCCTGCCACCTGGAAGCATGAGCTGCCCTCTAATCAGTACACAAATGGATCAAGCAGGCAGGTCATTATTTTCCTATAAAAAGGGTTTGGCGAAAGAGAAAAAGGAGGAGGAAGAAGAATTGTGGAGAAAAAGTGACGTGAGGGAAGAAGAAAAAATAGGAAAGGAGAGAGGAAAGAGAAAAAAAAGAGAAAAAAAAGAGAAAAAAAAAGAAAAGAAGAAGAAGAAAAAAAATACTTCTAAAATACATACTTATACAAAAGAAGATTTTTTATTCATATTGAATAAGGATTTTTTAGCCTCTCGATTTTAATATATTTTTGTTAATTTATATTATTGTATTATTATTTTATTATTTAAAGCATGCACGGCAAAATTCAACCACATCATTTGGCGCCATCTGTGAGAAACGTAACAAAAAGGCAAAAAAAAAGGGAAGCAGCAAACGACAATGCGTTCCGTCACGCAACGACATCCAAAAATATTTCAGATCCGACAACCGCTACAGGTTCCAACTGTACAGGTCAGCAAAATATTTCTAACACAGATCTGACCAATTTGGTATTGGGTCTCAGGAGCGAATTTCAAAATCAAATCAAAGAAGCGATCTCTCGCTTCAGTATGAGAGGACCCCTACCTTCGCTACACGAAACCTTGGCTCAACAGATGCCCATCACCTTGAGTAAAGCATTTTGTAAAAAAATTCAACAAGAAGTTGTGACCCTTGCGCCTGCCACGCTTGATAGATTACCCAAATACTTTGAAGAGACGGACCCTCGAAAACATGTAAGATCCTTTATGCTGCACATGGAAAATGACACCTGTGACAGAAGCTGTTGCGTGTAGGATCTTCATCCTAACACTGACTGATGCTGCTCAAGATTGGTTTCTCTCACTACCTGAGGAATCTATCTGGAATTTCGGAGAATTGGTAAGCCAATTTTCTCAAGATTTTGCCACTCAACAAAAGGTAGAAAGGTCTCCAGTACATCTACTAAAATCAAAATACCAAAAGAAGCCCGAAGAACCTTTACACGATTACATATATCGATTCAACCAAGCATGTACAGAAACCTCGGGTTTGTCTCTCCCTTTAAGAAATCAACGCCTTAATCTACGGGCTTCAACACGGGCCCCTAGCCGCATTGATGGATGAACCACCCGCCACCCACCACGCTTAGAAAGAGCTCGTCCAGAAACTCAACCACCGCAAAAACACTGGCAATCCGAGGAGGGACACAAACCCTTCAACACCATAAAAAGGATTGAGAAAACACTAAAATGGACAAAATATCCGGAGTATCACGCCTTTGAGATACCTCGCGCAGACATCATAAGAGTCATTGAAAACCTCGAACTCCTGAACACCCTCAGGGAGATGAGGCCCAACTCGTACAGGCAATATCCGGATCGCTATTGTCAATTTCACAAAGACCATGGACATTCAACAAAATATTACTGGAATTTGAAAGACGAGCTGGAACGACTGGCTCGAGAGGGATACTTGACCGAATGGATACTACATGAACTAAATAATCCCGACACAAGGCATCGTCACGAAAATGGAAGGGATGATGACCCAAAGAGGAAGAAAGGTTGGATTGCATAATCAATTTGGAATTCCTCGATGAAAACAAAAAAAGGTATTAGTATCCTATGTACAGGTAAGTATGAAGTCAGTGCCCACACAAGAGGCATCTACTCATGAAATAAAGAATTCACATTTTGAGTACTCCAGATAAAGTGAGTTCAATAAATATTTATCTGAAGATCATGTTCTTCAGCGGTGCACACACAACACAAATTACGCTCCCAAATTGAGTGCACCAACAATGACGCTTCCAAGTTGAGCGCAATTAAAATGACGCTACCAAGTTAAGCGCAATAAAAATGACGTTCCCAAGTTGAAACAACAAAAGAAGGACGCTCGGTGAGTGCAAAAGGATATTCACTGAACGCAAAAAAAGAAAACACATAAAATCACTTATCTACTCTAATATTTCTTGATTGTCAGCAGAAGTCGTCAAAGACTGAAGAAAATAAATTATCTACTTTAACATCTCGGGGCTCAAAACTCATAAAATATGCATATCAGGCTCATAAGTCAATTGGGGGCCCAAGTTCTGAAGCGGACAACACAACCCACCTAGCCCGGTCAAGTCCATGATCGCATCATTGCAGTTGGCCAAAAATGTCTATGAATCTAGACCCAATTACACTTTTCTCTTATCAGTCAACAATCAAAATACCGATAATGTATCAAATAAGAAGTTTGCCACCCTCAGCAAGCATTCGCTAGAAAATGGAGCGATATGATCCCTACTACTCTGATATATGCCCCGAAAGGCCATAATTGATGGCCTATAAAAACATAACCGAGCGAGGTATCTTGGAGGAAGACTGAATAAACAAATGGAGTCATAGATGGCACCTCCCAAAACAAACATCAAATCATGTACTCTTTTTTCCTTCACTATAATTTTTTCCTATAGGGTTTTTTTCTTGGTAAGGTTTTAACGAGGTATGATGAGATAGACATTCAAGGGAGAGCGCTATGGAATTGAACTTTGAGTGAAGACAATTTCACCCAAATACAGGGGATCTCGCAAGACCATAATACCAAACTTCTGGAAACTTCATCAAACGAAGAAACAACGAAAACTTGATATTTTGAAAAAGCACAGAAACGTCCACCCAAAAGATACCAGTTGGAGGATCAGAAATTTACAAAAAATTACAGTCGAATTCTTTTCAATAAATCGACCAAGGGCGGGGAGAGTAAATGGTATGACTGTTGCTTAATGAAGAAGGAATCAAAGCAAGCCCTGCCACCTGGAAGCATGAGCTGCCCTCTAATCAGTGCACAAATGAATCAAGCAGGCTGGTCACTATTTTCCTATATAAAGGGTCTGGCGAAAGAGAAAAAGGAGGAGGGAGAAGAATTGGGGAGAAAAAGTGGCGTGAGCGAAGAAGAAAAAATAGGAAAGGAGAGAGGCAAGAGTAAAAAAAAGAGAAAATGAGAAAAGAAGAAGAAGAAAGAAAAAATAAAAAAAAATACTTCTAGAATACATATTTGTACAAAAGAGGGATTTTTATTCCTACGAAATAAAGAGTTTTCAGCCCCTCAACTTTAATATATTTTCATTAATTTATATTATTTTATTATTTAGGGCAGACACGACAAAATCCAACCACATCAATATGTTAAGTGCAATTTAAATTCCAAGCATGCTTATGTGAATTAGGAATTAATTTTATTAGAGAATATGTTTCAAACTAATAAAATTAATGAACAAATAATTGTTAACTATGTTTTTATAATTAAATTATGGTAATCAAAATCATATTACCGTAATTATTTCAAATTTTAAAAGAAATCAACGATAATCGTGCTCGTGTGGGCTGTCTAGGGTTAATTCTTAAGTAGAACCTCTGTGTCTCCACCAAAAATTTGGGCTCTTCACGAGGAACGGTAGCACTGTCTAGGCAACTGATCACCAGAATTGTAGTATGAGATCAACTACCTAAGTGCTTACCGAATCGATTAAGGATCACCTTTGAACCAATTCAGATTCTTTTTATAATTTGAATTTTTTTTCCTTTAACTATGTGTTAAAAGGAAAAAGAATTGTTATACGTTAACAATTTATTTGCGCCAATTATTTTGGCTATAACAAATTAAAATTAAACCAAAAATGCTCTACAACAAAAATCACCATAACAATTACATGTGACAATCCGTTTGACTATATGTTTTACTATGTATTTTTTTGCTTGAATTTGTTTTAATACATGAAAATTAGATTTTTGTAGAAATGTTTTGTTATGAAGAACGTGATAATTATGAAATTAGCAAAATTTTCAAAAGCATAACATAATCTAAAATTCTTCACAGAAAATCTAATTTTAAAATTTTGTTTAATGTCCTTATTAAAATATACTTGCAGAAATGGCACCCCCTTGATAAACGAACTCTCTTCCAGTGATAAGTTAACTGAATTGAACTATGACATATGGTCTAGGAAGATTAAGTATTTTCCGCACGAGAAAGACGTTCTTAAGCATATAACCATGGAATAACCCAAAAAAATCTTACCAACCTACCAAGAATGAGCCAAGAAAGACCGAAGTGCATACTATGTTATGTTGTACTGCATGCATGACGACCTGATTGACACGCATGATCTGGAGCCCACGAACAAGGCCATGTGGGACAAACTCAAGGAGAAATACAACCAAACATCAACTATAAGGCTTCGTGCATTATACCTAAATTGGCTTCAATACAAGATCGATTCGAGTCGATCTGTACTTGAACACCTTCACATCATGGGTACCATGCTCCGCGATCTCGAGGCTAGTGGGATTGATATTTTTGAGTTCGAACAAGGGAATATGTGATTCGTTCACTATCCTAATTAGGCTTAGGGTCAATTATATAATTATACATTAATTACTAAAACCTAATCCCTTCTTATAAATAGAGCGTTCAGTACGCCTATTAATTTACTACTTAAATCTTATTATCATGTGATGAGACCCAAAAACATATATGCAATTTCTCTCGAATTGTGTCTTATTATCTGTGAAAGCAGAGATCTGAGGATGCGGATTATAAGGAGACTCTGGTAGACTCATGATTCGTGTTGTGAATTACAATGAGACTCTGGTAGACTCATGTTTTGTTTTTGTCATATAATTAATCGGAACATTGCGGTTTTATACGCTTTCGCATTAAAGGTACAATTCATTATCGAATTTGTTCATTATTAGATCTTTTCTAATTAAATCTAATTCTAGACAATTTTTTCGATAGATCCATTTATAACATCTCAAAATCCTTATATAAGATTTTTAAATAAGTGTTTTGTACTTTTTCTCTTCACTAAATTTTTTTAAAAAACCACAACCTCTCCAGAATCGTCTTTTCACCCTAATCACAAATTATTGCTCCAACCTATTAGTAAGTAGTAACCAAGGAGAGTGTTCTTCAGTTCAGCCCAAATTCAGCACCCCGACCCTAAAACCACTAAAACCCTAAAAAGGCTTATTCCACAAGAAAGCCTAGAAGTTTCTACTTTCCTCTCCACAATTCCAATTTATTTGCCCTCACCAGTCACCACTACTGGAGAATTGCACTGATCTATTACTGCCCTGCTGCGAAATCTCTGAGTTTAGCCTTCACGATGGCGAAACGTTTGATCCCAACTCTCAACAGAGTCCTCATTGAGAAAATTGTGCCACCTTCCAAGACCTCGGCGGGTATTCTTCTTCCAGATAAATCATCCAAGGTATTATTTCCCTCCCCCCTTATGTGACTCAGATTGTCACATCCTCTCTTTCTATTGTGTTAAACTATGATGTGGGTTTTGTTTCTAGATGAACTCTGGGAAAGTGGTTGCCATTGGGCCCGGGATACGTAACAAAGAAGGGAACCACGTGCCTCCTGCTGTCAAAGAAGGCGACACCGTTCTCCTGCCCGAGTACGGTGGAACACAAGTCAAACTGGGTGAAAAAGAGTGAGTATTCTCGCTATAGAAATTTGCCCCTGCGTGAGTTTCGTGATTGAGTTTTTGAACGGGCATTTTGTTGGAATTCAGGTACCATCTGTACAGGGATGACGATATCTTGGGAACTTTGCACGACTGATTGATGAATTCGTGATTGTGGGATTTATGCATTTTGAGGTTTTATATGGAACTAGTCACCCGCGTTCTGTTTCTGCTTTATTGTACTTGGTGAAATGAGGTATTCTAAAATTGCTTCGTGTTCGGTGATTCGTTTTTTCTTTTCTTTCTAATGCCTCCGAAGTGTTTGATAAATTGCCAAACTAGCAACAATTTTATGAAGATCATATGAACAACATGGTCAACTCTTTAATATTAGTAAGTAGTTATCAAGAACATAGCCTTGACAGCACAAAAATGTTAGCAGAAAAATAATAAAAGGGTGAAAGGATAGAGGAGAAGAGGAAGAGAGAAATAGACATGGGCAAATAAGCAGAAAGGTGCAGGAGGCGGAAGTGTAATCCGTGGGCAGGTCGCTCAGATTGTATCCCCTCACCACGGGGTTTGTCTCGGCGATATCCCCTCATCACCTCATCACACGATTTTAGGAGGACTTGCCTAGAGGTGGGAGGTTTGAGTCTGATTGGGTTCTAAATTTGGTACTATTATCTCGAATTAGCCGTGTAGGGCGCCCTCGGGTTTGATTCGAATATTTAGTGATTTTTGAATTTCTACCTACCTACCCAAAAAAAAGCTCAGATTGTATCATTTATTATATTTAAAAAAAATATATTTTTAAAACAATCGAATTTTTTTTTTAAATATTGTTTGGTCCGTTGGGTGGCACAAGGCCCGTCGGCCCAAAGCTATTACTCCATTTTTAAAAATTTTTTTTTAAAAAGAATTGATTGGGTTTGGCAGGTCCAACAATGACAAACAGATTTTTTTCAAAAAAAATATTTTTTTTAAAAACATCAATTGGGCCCGGCAGCAACCCGTGGGCCCAACTGTGCTAAACAATTTTTTTCAAAAATATCAAAAAAATAATTTTTTAAAGAGGTGGGCCGGGCCCAATGGCCCAAAAATTCAAAATTTAAATTTGGATTATACGCTCATAAATACCATTTACCCCACTATTCTCTAGTCTTACAAGCATTGTTTTATGCAATTTCAATTCAATTTTTTTTTCCCAATTTTTGGATTCTATTCGTTTTGTACTCCACTAATGTCTTAGACAATTATTACTTCTTCACATGATTTCGAAGCTGATATTAATTTTAATAATTTGGTCGATATGTGTTTCGATTTGGTTGGTTCGAGCACATTATTGAGTTGGGAGGCGAAGAAGGCGGTAACATGATCTTCTACAACGACTCCTAGTAGGTGCGCACGACCACCACTTATCATCAAACTCATGAGCATTGTCCTCCTCAAAACGCTAGTAATTCTTGATTTTTTATGGAATTTTTTGATAAAATTCCAAATTCGTAGAGGGGACCCGACTAATTTTTTGTGAAGTGTCGATTATATTCAAAAGCATTTCAACAACAAAAAATGTATGTTTTTTAAGAAAAACTTTATTTAAGATTTTTTGTAGATTTTTTTTTTAAATTCTAATTTTTTAAATTTATATTTCTTTCTATTATAGTTGGGGGTTATAATTCATTTTCGTGGCATGTATTAACAAAGTACTCACAAGAGGTTGTTCTCGATTATACACAAACCAAACTGTCTAGTTCTTAGAGTTCTATCGCAAATGCAAGTAGATCCGCTGTTGGAACCGAATTTGGAGGTACGTCTTCGAGCACTAAATTATTTCAGTATAATCCAACTTGAAATAGGGAAGGTTTAGTAGACCTAATCTGTTCAGAATATCTTTCATTTAGTTTCACAGAAAGTTGAAATTTAGAAATTTATATGCGTATGTGTTTACAACCCGCATTTTCTAAAGTTTTACGTAAATCACACGCTAGCGATGTTGAAAAAAATTTAATTAAAGAAAATGTAAGTTGTGTCAGTTTTTTTGATCTATAAATCATAAAGTTTTCATATGTAGTTATATATAGTCAGATCGTGACCAAATGCATATTTATATGGGTGTTACTTGTCACTGAATAGATAATGAGTGAAAAATACAAAAAATAGTAATACCATTTTGGTTGTTTGATGATACGCACACCGCACAAAATTTAACCTTTATACTTGTGTTAATTTTAGAAGATTATAATTTAAACAAAAAAGTATATAATATATCTTTTGATAATGCATCTAATAATGATGCAAATGTAGAAGATTTAAAAAAATTTATGTGATGCTACTTTTTATGGGGGGGTTTTCTTCATATTTATTGTATGTGTCATGTTATTAATTTATGTGTACAAGAAGATATTAAAACTATAGATTTAAGTGTTAACCCAATTAGACGTACTTTTTTTTGGTGAGTCCCAATTAGACGTACTATAAAAAATTTGCTGAGTAAATCTAGGGTATTGAAATATTGGTTTAAATTTCGTAAAGAAAGTAATGTTAGGCCAATAAAATTTTCTTAAGCCGTGACTACCCATTGGAACTTTATGTATACTTTACTTCAACAAACCGTATCTTATAAAAAACTTTTGGTTAGTTTATGAATAATAGATACAAAAATATATATTTAAACATAGGTTATTGGTTATAGTGTGAAAAGCTCTTAAAATTATTAAAATATTTTAAGGAATACACTCAATTATTATCATATGTATATAAACCAATGTCTCATTTCATTATATCTATTTATGGTAACGTAGGAGTCATTATAACGAGTTTTAGAAATAAATCTAATTTCACTACTTGTATAGATACTATTGCGGAAAATGGTGTAAATATCTTTTATATATACCACAACTTTATCTATTTCTTACCCTTTTGGACCCTGTGGGCCCTGAATAAAATTAGAAGGTTTGAAAAAAATTATTAGAAGGGTATTACTATGATTTTAAAAATGAGGATGGATTACCCCTTGTCGACTATAAGTTTGAGTTTTTATTAAATGAATTATATGAAGAATATCAAATCAAATTCGATATTCCTGTGAAAATCATAGAAGTGAAAGTGTCTCAAATAGTGGTGCATCTAGAACAACGATGAGAGGAATAATGCAAAACATAATAAAATCTCCATTGAATCGCCCTAGGTTCTCGTCGAACTTGACATTTTTTCAATGACTATCTTTGAGATTGCTATGACAGGTGATGATTATAGCTCATACTGAGAGTTCGATATTCTTTTTGGTGGAGGAGTGAAGCAAAAGATTTTTTTGGTGTTATCGATGATTACGAAGGAAGTTTTAGCATGTCCGGGTTCTATAGTGGGCGTCGAACAAGCCTTTAGCAGGAGAGGGTACATTTTATACAACCGACATTCAACTTGGAATAACAGACATGTCTGAATGATTGGATAGCTGTTGCACGTAGAACACAATAACATGCACAATACGGCAAAGAAGATGCATTCGATACAGGGGATTCTGATACGGCATCGGTGAGCAGCACGAGTCCAAACAACGATGAGAAGTAAAAAGTTCTCCATTAGGCAAGCAAGGTAAGAGAACTACGTGGGCTTTGATTCATTTATGCATAAAAACCTAAATTATATGTAGCCAACTTAATTATAACTGTTAACATTTATACTTAAACTCAAACCCCCTTATATTATTTTTTTTACTTCATATAAAGTTAATAAAATTTATAATTTATAAAACAAATTCAATTTATAAACCCAAATTTATATAAAGTTTCTTTTTGAAAGGCCAAATTTCATATATACGATAAAATATTTATAGAGAAAATAACAAGAAAAATGCAAGAAAATACAATGTGCAAGTCACGTGCACGATCCGTAGCGATGTGATCCTAGAGGAATGAAGTCAATGGTGGTTTGGTGATCATGAACTATAATATCTTGCCCTTCCGTTATATCTTCCAGTATAACTAAAGGTGATCAGGTACATGGCTCCTCTAACCTCATGAATGTACAAGCATCTCCGCATTTAGTTCATCGCCATCATCCGCTCTTCACCAAAACTGGATATCATGATTATCAACTTATCAATATCCTTTTTGGGGAGTATTGGTACATAGCTTCTTCCAGTTTGATGAGCTATCCCTATAATGT